>UCOK01019197.1:0-16658 GCA_900474325.1 Synergus umbraculus
AGGAGATAGAGAGTGATAGACAAGTATAGGCGAGAGATAGAAAGGAATAAAGAAATGGGGATTGAAAAAAATCGAAGCGAAATTGTGATTGAAAACAAGATAGAAAGAGATAGGTAGGAATAGGCGAGAGATAGAAAGGGATAGATAAGTGAGGATTGAAAGAGATAGGGAGGCACGGTGATTGACAAGGAGATAGAAAGAGATAGATGGGGATTCAGTATAGGTAGAAAGAAATAGAGATGTGGGAATTCAAAGAGATAGAAAGAGATAGGCGGAGATAGTGTAGTGGGGATTGAAAGAGATAGGAGCGAATTAACTTCTAGTGGCTACGTATTTTATGGACGAGCCCAAAAAAGAGAAGTAGGGATTGAAGGAGATAGGAATAAATTGAAATTAATCCGGAAATAGAGAGGGATAGACAAGTATAGGCGAGAGATAGAAAGGAATAAAGAAATGGGGATTGAAAAAAATCGAAGCGAAATTGTGATTGAAAACAAGATAGAAAGAGATAGGTTGGAATAGGCGATAGATAGAAAGGGATAGATAAGTGAGGATTGAAAGAGATAGGGAGGCACGGTGATTGACAAGGAGATAGAAAGAGATATATGGGAATTCAGTATAGGTAGATAGAAATAGAGATGTGCGGATTGAAAGAGATAGAAAGAGATAGGCGGAGTTAGACAAGAGATAGGAAGGGATAGATGGAGATGAAAAATAGGTATAAAGAAATAGAGATGGGGATTGAAAGAGATAGAAAGAGATAGGCGGAGTTAGACAAGAGATACAAAGGGATAGAGAAGAGGATATTCAAAGAGATAAGCATGGATGTGGATTGAACTGAAGATAGGAAGGGATAGACGGTGATGGAGAATAGGTAGAAAGAAATAGAGATGTGGTGATTGAAAGAGATAGAAAGCGATAGGCGGACATAGATAAGAGATAGAAAGGGATAGAGAAGAGGATATTCAAAGATATAAGCATTGAAATGGAGATAGGACGAGATAAGGGGGATAGGCGAGGGATAGAAAGGAATAAGCGATGATTTTCCCTTTCTATCGTAGAGATAGAAGGAGATAGAAAGGTCTATAGAAGCGAGGATTGAAAGAGATGAGTGAGTTTGATTGACAAGGAGATAGAAATAGATAGTATAGTGGGGATTGAAAGAGATAGGAGCGAATTAACTTCTAGGGGCTACGTATTTTATGGACGAGCCCTGAAAAGAGAAGTAGGGATTGAAGGAGATAGGAATAAATTGAAATTAATCCGGAAATAGAGAGGGATAGACAAGTATAGGCGAGAGATAGAAAGGAATAAAGAAATGGGGATTGAAAAAAATTGAAGCTAATTGTAATTGAAAACGAGATAGAAAGAGATAGGAATAGTCGAGAGATTGAAAGGGATAGATAAGTGAGGATTGAAAGAGATAGGGAGGCACGGTGATTGACAAGGAGATAGAAAGAGATAGATGGGGATTCAGTATAGGTAGAAAGAAATAGAGATGTGGGAATTGAAAGAGATAGAAAGAGATAGAAAGGGATAGACGGTGATGAATAGGTAGAAAGAAATAGAGAAGTGGGGATTGTAAGAAATAGAAAGAGATAGGCGGAGATAGATAAGAGATAGAAAGGGATAGAGAAGAGGATATTCAAAGAAATAAGCATTGAAATGGAGATAGGACGAGATAAGGGGGATAGGCGAGGGATAGAAAGGGATAAGCGATCTTTATTCCTTTCTATCTTAGAAATACAGGGAGATAGAAAGCGATAGAATTTCTATCTCTTTACTTCCAGTAGGGTAGCCTAAAAATATTAACTCTGAATCTGCATTCACCTTAACAGGCCAGTAGCGCCTCCATTCCAACGCGCGAAATAAGCATCGCATTCGCGCAAGTAGCTTTACACCTATCAACGGAAATTAAACAATCTCGAGGAAATGAGTTTTGCCGTTGAATGCCATCTTAGACCACTCAAGCGTGTCTTCGACTCAGCTTGGAATGCAGTTCTGTATTTCAGTGTGACACTCAACTTGGAAAGACATCTGTCAGACGTCTCTTGAGATCTGGAACCTTGGAATCTCTCCTATCAAAAAGAAAAGATTTTTTTACTCAAATGCAATATTGCGATGGAGAAGAAGAGAGACTGATCTGTGCTTGTGAAATTAAAAGCAAACTTCAAGTTCTTCAAACTTATATGGAACATTTCACTGGTTTTATTTAGTTATGTAGTAAATCAACAACAACGACTTTTTTAAGATAGGAGATAAAGTTTCCCTGGTGAAAGCTTCAAATCCGAATGAATCTGATCTAATCCGAGGTCGAAACTAGGGTTCTAATCCGAATGAATTTGGCATCAAACTGAATAAATAAATAAAATACTAATAAAAATTCCCCATCGGAAAATGTATTCCTCGACGCAGAATCTCCGTAGAGGAAAAGTTACAAAGCAACACGAGATGCGTCTTGTCCGTTGGCCAAGACATTTTTTATTGCCTTAATGCGAGGCGGACGTTGATTTATGAAATTCTTTTCTGCGAACTACAAATGCGAATTGCATCACAAATAAGGTGAGAGTTGGGGGAGAATCGTTGGAAGAAAATAGTCGAGGCATCCATTAACCCATTTTCGGCCAAATGTGGAAACAATTCGAATTCGAATAGAGAGCGATTGTTACTTTATTGCAAAAAGTGAATCGAATCCCTCGAGATCAGAGAGAAAGAAATTATATTCTATCTTAGTAATGAGAGTGTAATGGGGAAAAACGCGATCGTTTTTCAAACAGCGCTATGGATTTTCGACCTTAATTTTCCATCGCTGTATCCATTTCCGAGATATGTAGGGTCGACTGAGTTGATTTTCAATCTCTGTCTCGTTACGCTCCCTGTACCTTTGTGTAAACGCGTATTAGCCTTTCGACCAATGCAAGGAGCTTCCATTTCAAAAAACGAATTGCTCTCGAACTTCTGCTTCTCCACAAGATATTCTCCTTTAATCTTCACCTTTTTCATTCCGCCACCGATCCCGAATTTTTGTCATCTACTTTTTATCATATTGGAAGAAAATTAATTTTTATCTCGTAAAAAGATAGAAATTCTATCCCTTTCAATCTCCTTCTATCTCTAAGATAGAAAGGGATAAAAATTGCTTATCTCTTTCTATTTCTCGCCTATCCCCCTTATCTCGTCCTATCTCCATTTCAATGCTTATATCTTTGAATATCCTCTTCTCTATCCCTTTCTATCTCTCGTCTATCTCCGTCTATCTCTTTCAATCTCTTTCAATCCCCACATCTCTATTTCTTTCAACCTATACTTAATCCCCATCTATCTCTTTCTATCTCCTTATCAATCACCGTTCCTCCCTATCTCTTTCAATCCTCACTTATCTATCCCTTTCTATCTCTCGCCTATTCCTACCTATCTCTTTCTATCTTGTTTTCAATCACAATTTCGCTTCGATTTTTTTCAATCCCCATTTCTTTATTCCTTTCTATCTCTCGCCTATACTTGTCTATCCCTCTCTATTTCCGGATTCATTTCAATTTATTCCTATCTCCTTCAATCCCTAATTCTCTTTTTAGGGCTCGTCCATAAAATACGTAGCCACTAGAAGTTAATTCGCTCCTATCTCTTTCAATCCCCACTACACTATCTCCGCCTATCTCTTTCTATCTCTTTGAATTCCCACATCTCTATTTCTTTCTACCTATACTGAATCCCAATCTATCTCTTTCTATCTCCTTGTCAATCACCGTTCCTTCCTGTCACTTTCAATCCTCACTTATCTATCCCTTTCTATCTCTCGCCTATTCCTACCTATCTCTTTCTATCTCGTTTTCAATCACAATTTCGATTCGATTTTTTTCAATCCCCATTTCTTTATTCCTTTCTATCTCTCGCCTATACTTGTCTATCACTCTCTATCTCCTAATTAATTTCAATTTATTCCTATCTCCTTCAATCCCTACTTCTCTTTTTAGGACTCGCCCATAAAATACGTAGCCCCTAGAAGTTAATTCGCTCCTATCTCTTTCAATCCCCACTACACTATCTCTTTCTATCTCCTTGTCAATCAAACTCACTCATCTCTTTCAATCCTCGCTTCTATAGACCTTTCTATCTCCTTCTATCTCTACGAGGGAAAGGGAAAATCATCGCTTATTCCTTTCTATCCCTCGCCTATCCCCCTTATCTCGTCCTATCTCCATTTCAATGCTTATATCTTTGAATATCCTCTTCTCTATCCCTTTCTATCTCTTATCTATGTCCGCCTATCTCTTTCTATTTCTTTCAATCCCCACATCTCTATTTCTTTCTACCTATTCTCCATCACCGTCTATCCCTTCCTATCTTCAGTTCAATCCACATCCATGTTTATCTCTTTGAATATCCTCTTCTCTATCCCTTTCTATCTCTCGTCTATCTCCGTCTATCTCTTTCAATCTCTTTCAATCCCCACATCTCTATTTCTTTCAACCTATACTTAATCCCCATCTATCTCTTTCTATCTCCTTCTATCTCTACGAGGGAAAGGGAAAATCATCGCTTATTCCTTTCTATCCCTCGCCTATCCCCCTTATCTCGTCCTATCTCCATTTCAATGCTTATATCTTTGAATATCCTCTTCTCTATCCCTTTCTATCTCTCGTCTATCTCCGTCTATCTCTTTCAATCTCTTTCAATCCCCACATCTCTATTTCTTTCAACCTATACTTAATCCCCATCTATCTCTTTCTATCTCCTTGTCAATCACCGTTCCTACCTATCTCTTTCTATCTCGTTTTCAATCACAATTTCGCTTCGATTTTTTTCAATCCCCATTTCTTTATTCCTTTCTATCTCTCGCCTATACTTGTCTATCACTCTCTATCTCCTGATTAATTTCAATTTATTCCTATCTCCTTGAATCCCTACTTCTCTTTTTAGGACTCGCTCATAAAATACGTAGCCCCTAGAAGTTAATTCGCTCCTATCTCTTTCAATCCCCACTACACTATCTCCGCCTATCTTTTTCTATCTCTTTGAATTCCCACATCTCTATTTCTATCTACCTATACTGAATTCCCATATATCTCTTTCTGTTTCCTTGTCAATCACCGGGCTTCCCTATCTCTTTTAATCCTCACTTATTTATCCCTTTCTATCTCTCGCCTATTCCTACCTATCTCTTTCTATCTCGTTTTCAATCACAATTTCGCTTCGATTTTTTTCAATCCCCATTTCTTTATTCCTTTCTATCTCTCGCCTATACTTGTCTATCACTCTCTATCTCCTGATTAATTTCAATTTATTCCTATCTCCTTCAATCCCTACTTCACTTTTTAGGGCTCGTCCATAAAATACGTGGCCCCTAGAAGTTAATTCGCTTCTATCTCTTTCAATCCCCTCTTCACTATCTCTTTCTATCTCCTTGTCAATCAAACTCACTCATCTCTTTCAATCCTCACTTCTATATCCCTTTCTATCTCTCGCCTATACTCGTCTATATTGTTCTATCTCTTTGTAAAATTCAATTCTTTCCTATCTTTTGATCCCCACTTCTCTATTCCTTCCTATTTCTCGTCTATTCTCTTGTATACCTTTTTATATCCTTGTTAATCCCGATTGGCTCCTACCTCTTACAGTTCCCACTTCTTTATTCATTTCTATCCCTAACCTAATCTCTTCTATCTCCATCTATCTCCTTTTCCATGACAATTCGTTCCTATCTCTTTCAATCCTTACATCTATATTCTTTTCTATTTCTCGCCTATTCTTGTCTATCCCTTTCTATCTCATTGTTAATCTTAATTCGCTCCTATCTCTTTTAATCTCCACTTTTATATCCCTTTAAATCCCTTTCTATTCCCTTCTATCTCTCGCCTATTCTCCTTATCTGGTTGTATCTCCCTATCAATCCATATCCACGCTTATATCTTTGAATATCCTCTTCTTTATCCCTTGCTATATCTTGTCCTATCTCCGCCTATCTCTTTCTATCTCTTTCAATCCCTATTTCTTTATTCTTTCCTATCTCTCGCCTATTCTTGTCTATCCCCTTCAATCTCCTTATCGATTTCAATTCATTCCTATCTTTTTCAATCTCTACTTCTCGATTCCTTATTATTTCTCGTCTATTCTTGTTTATACTTTTCTATAATATAGCCTTGTTAATCTCAATTCGCTCCTATCCCTTACAATCCTCACTCCTATATTCCTTTACATACATCTCCACCTAGTCTTGTCTATCTCTATATCGTCTATTTTATGTCAATTCTATTCTATCTCTTTCAATCCCACATCTATATTTCTTCCTATTTCTAACCTATTCTTGTCTATCCCTTTCTATCTTTTAATCATCGCTTTTCTATCCCTTTAAATCTCTCGCCTATCCTCATTCATCTCTTTCTATCTATTCTGTGAAATTCGTCTTTTTTGGGGGGGTTTTTTGACCATAAATCAAAAACGGCTCGTGCGATTTTAATTTTTCTTGATTTTCCTGAACCCGGTTATGATTTCTGACAATTTGGTACAAGAGCCGTTCAAATATATCAAAAATTGTGGAAGTTATTGTTATTATTATTATTATTATTATAGTTATTATTATTTTATTATTATCATTTTTTGTTTTTTTATTAAAGATTATTTTCAACAACACGATGAATGCAGACACTATATGTACAATTCGAGAAGCAAAGAGATCTGATTGTACAGCGATAAGAGCTTTAATTCAGGTAAAAACTAAAAAAGATAGTACCAATAATCAAATTGGTATTTTAAAAAAATATTTTTTTTAAGGAGTTAGTTGATAGTTTAGGAATGTCTGAAGCACCTAAAATCACTATTAAAGGTGAAACCTCCACCTTTTTTTTTTATATTTGAAATAATATATTGGTTATCCGATCACTTCCTTATTTATGAAAGAAGTAAAATTAAAGTAAATTTCATTAAGCTACTAAGATAAGATCGCGTTTACATAACAATCACATTGTTAATGATTGTTAATAAATAAATAAATAAATAAATAAATAACTTAACACCTAATTACAATAATCATTTCCTTAATTACAATCTTTTAATTATATTCATAATTTATAATTCATAATTAGGCAGTTGGCTCATTGGCTTGTTTTCGTTCCCAGATTATCATTTAATTAATTTAATTAAAAATAAATACTTTTTCGCTCTGTAGCACTAATAATTTTTCAAATATAATTTTAAAAACTGTAAAAAATTGTTAAAATCTGTAGAATGACACTAATATTCATAAGGTTTCAGAAGCTAGGAAAGAGAAATGGAGAAGACGTAGGAAATGAGCTGAATCTGCTAAAACTTTGCCAAAGAAGAAGAGTCGCGTTGGTGGCGTCCATTACTATATCGGGGTAATCTGCGAATGTGAATAAAAATTCTATGCATTTGCGAGTGGCTACGATATGCCCATGCCGAATGAAAGAAGGTGGATAACGACTGCAATTTTCCAGCCGCCCTTACCCGCATGCTTCTTCGCGCGAATAAGACATCTAAGACAGATAATTGAATTATTATCTCACTATGTCAAGGTACCTATATTAAGTGGAAAAAAATTGCTGACATTAGTAAAAAATTATAAAATATAATTAGGGGGCTGCTAAAGGGGGTAGATTGTGGTTGGTGGTTACGGTTCACGGGTTCGAGTCCTTTTACCGACCGAGCGTGGTTCTATTACCTAAGTTACCGACCTGGCAGATACCGACGGTTTATTACCCTCTGTCGGTAACTGTATGGTCGGTAACTTAGCATGGAACAGAACCATTTTTGATTGGTAAACAGTAATGACATTAATAACGTGCCGCATTAGACGTAATTAGGTATATTTCGGTGTATCTAAAGCTCTTCTGGTAATTACCACATTAATCCTTTTGAATATTCTTAAAAGTTTAGACTACTTTGTAAACCGATTTAGACCGTGCAGTTGACTAAAATTGAAGAGATTGAGGATTCACTTTTTATTCACAAAAAAGGCAAAGGATGCGTGGCTATCCTCCATAGCTCAAGACTCGCGTGTCGAGCTCGTTAGTGATTGATGTTAAAGGTGTTTCGTTACACGAACTGTGCCGCATTGTGGTAATTACCTTAGCCAGTAAACTACTATGTAAACAGCTGAGAGCTCTCCTTCCGTTGCAGAGAGTAGATACAGTAATGTTCAACGATGCCTTCCTCTATTTTGCATTTTAAACTAAACTACCCAGCCCTGGTTTCCATTAAAATCTTCTG
Source organism: Synergus umbraculus (assembly GCA_900474325.1). NCBI lineage: Eukaryota > Metazoa > Arthropoda > Insecta > Hymenoptera > Cynipidae > Synergus > Synergus umbraculus. The sequence continues at coordinate 8,227 of UCOK01019197.1, forward strand.
GAAACCAGGGTTGGGTCGACATGTTTACAATACAAAACATAGGAACTAATTTCAACATGTCTGATTTAAGTGATTTTTATGTATGTTAAGTAATTTTTATGTATAAATTATGTAAAATTTATTCCGGAAGGTTCTTTAGACAAAAGTAGTTTTTTTATTACTTGAAATTGTGTTAAGGTTAACTTGACGCATAGACAAAGAGGAGTCAGCATATAATCGAGCATATAATGGTGCGCAGCTATAATCAAGGTTGTCCTCGTCAATTTCGATTATGCGATGCAATCGTTCCGTTGGCACAGCTCCAGATGTGGTGCTGTCATTGCTATGAATTATGGCCGATGAGCTTCGAAGCGTGCCGAAGGAGCATTGGCAAACTCTTTTCCAAGCATCTCTGCTTCTCGAAAACTCAATGTTTTTTCCACTTAGCTAGAAACGACCTACGGCTATTTGACCTTCTTTCACTGGAGAACTTTTATATTGACTCTTGTTTCAAACTAATTTCATTTTCCTTGTTTTTCCGGCTTGTAAATCTCTATAAAGTATGTAGAGCATTGGAAGCGGACACCTCCGGATACAGAAAAATATAGAGGAAAATCTGAGCCAACAGTTTTCGATAAAACTCTGGAAATGGTCCGTGGACGTTGCACATCCCTGGTTTACAATACAGAGCTTTGGTCATTATAGTTAGAGTTTTGATAATCTTCTTGGTGATGCTCAATTTACCTGATTTACAATTTAGGGATTTTGTTATTAGGGTTAGAGTTTCGATGATCTTCTTGGTGATGCCCTTCTTTCCTGGTTTGCAATTAGGACTTTCGTCATTATGGTTAGGGTTTCGATGATCTTCTTAGTAATGATCTTCTTCCCTGATTTACAATTAACGGGTTTCGTCATTAGGGTTAGAGTTTCGATGATCTTCTTGGTGATGCTCTTCTTCCTTGGGAGCTTTGGTCATTAGGGTTAGGGTTAGAGTTTCGATGATCTTCTTGGTAATGATCTTCTACCCTGGTTTACACTTTGCGGCGTTCGTCATTAGGGTTAGAGTTTCGATGATCTTCTTGGTGATGCTCTTCTTCCTTGGTTTAGAATATAGAGCTTTGGTCATTAGGGTTAGAGTTAGAGTTTCGATGATCTTCTTGGTAATGATCTTCTTCCCTGATTTACAATTTAGGGCTTTCGTCATTAGAGTTAGAGTTTCGATGATCTTCTTGGTGATGATCTTCTTCCCTGGTTTACACTTTGCGGCGTTCGTCATTAGGGTTAGAGTTTCGATGATCTTCTTGGTGATGCTCTTCTTCCTTGGTTTACAATATATGGCATGGGTTATTAGGGTTAGAGTTTCGATGTTCTTCTTGATCTGATTAATGCCTTCCTTCATAAACCTGTCAGCCCAACCCTGGTTTCCATAACATTCTAGTGCAAACCAGGGTTGGATTGACATATTTACAGCCTTCCTCTGTTTTGCATTTTATACTAAACAACCTAACCCTATTTTCCATTAGAATCTTATAGAAACCAGGGTTGGGTGGTTTAGTTTAAAATAGAAAACAAAGGAATGTTCTTGATGAACTACTTATGAATTTCTGACTGAAATGTTAAACGTGAAATATCAAATGTGAAGTGAGTCATGTGAAATACGAAATATGAATTATAAAATTCTACAAAATCGAGCACCAGGAGCGAAAGAGAAGGCGAGATGAAAAATGAAAATGATCAAAGAACTTACAATTAGTGCAGCGGAGACTCAACATTTCAAGTATGTAGTGAAATAATGCAGTCGTTGGTGTCCAGCATTACGGGGTTGCATTTGCTTTTTAACCTGCTGGTTGCGTCCTCGACTCGCTACGACGATGAGGGCAACGGGCGACGGGCAAGAGCGACAGGAATCTCAAGACTCCCTCGAGACGGAGGGATGCTTGCAAAATTAATGAATGTTGCAAGCATGCTCTTGCATACTGCAGCGAAGAGGCCCACCATCGCCTCATAGAGGCACCGTTATCGCCAGGCGTCCTCAAACTTTTCGGAAGTATGTACAAAGACAACCTTTGCTCACGTGAAACTCGACACTGGGACCCATTAAACTCAGTTAACTCTACCAGTTCAAAGCTCCAGGCAACCTGTTCCAGTTTTATCCAATTTCTTCAATATAGAAGAGTTTATGCAATTTTTCGATATCTTTGGGAGCTAGTTCAAATTATTTACAATATTTTACAACTGTTACAACATTTTAGATTTAAAGAGATTTCAAGGGATTTGAATTTTAAAAAGATTTCAAGAAATTTGACAGATATTTAAAAATCCAAAAATATTCTTTGTTTTAAAGTCCCTTGACTTAAAATTCCTTATAATTAGTTCAAAAGATTTGATCTCAAATCTGAAGTATACGCGTCTGACTAAAACAGAATTGTACTACTTGAGCATTACGAATAGACGCAAGCTAAATTAAATCGAGATTATATCAAGCATAATATAATATTAATATTCAATTATACATTTGATACAGAAAATTTTTAAAAATTTTCAGGAATTGTGTTTTTAATTTAATATTACACAGTTTAAATGATTTATGAAATTGATTGAGACTTTCGAAATATAAAGGAATTTTTTAGAATGTTTTAATACATTTTTTTCTAAGTATTTGAAGTTTACTCCTATTTTGAAGATTTTAATAATATTTTATCTAATTTTGAGTAATTCAAGAAATTTTACAAAGCTTATTGAGATTTTATGAAATTCTAAGCAAGAAATTTGTCGAGGATTCACGGATTAAGAAATTACCATATGTCGGTAATGCAGTTAACCCACAGTCGATAAGGTAGATCTCTACACTGGTTCTGGTATCGGTCGGTATTTATGAGATCTACCTTACCCACGAGTAAGGTAAAATTTAAAGATTTAGTATTTATATTTGTTCCGCTGATTAAGGTAGATCTCGCCTATACCGACTGAGAATCGAAACATGGAAGAAACTGACCTTACCGACAGTAGGTTGTCTATATAACCTACTGCGGATAAAATAGTAATTTCTCTTACTTAATCTTGTATGTTATTATTTTTATACAATTTATTAATTTTGTCTAATAATTTTTCCTCGGATTTACAAATTAAAATATATTTTTTTAAATTTGTATTTTATGCAAAATTATCCTTTTATCAAATAGGACACTTTTTTTTATAAAGATAGTATAACTTATTACTCATGTACTAAAATTTCAAAATTTATCAATAATTTTGTCTTAAGTCGCTATCTATTTCAGTGCCTTCCTATGGTAGCAGAAAACGCAAAGCAGAAAGCAGAAAATCATAAGAGTGAGAGAGACAGGCAGACTTTCTCTCTCTTTCACTCTAATGATTTTCTGCTTTCTGCTTTGCGTTTTCTGCTATCATAGGACGGCACCCTCATATCGATATTTCCAATTCGATATATCGATATTTGATCATATATAGGTATAATATTGAATACAGAAATTCAAACATATCTACCCAACCCTGGTTTCTATTGGATTCTAATAGCAACCACGGTTGGGATGTTTCGTTAAAAATGCAAAAACAAAATAGAGGAAGGCAGTAATGTTCAACAATGCCTTGCTCTATTTTGCATTTTAAACTAAACTACCCAGCCCTGGTTTCCATTAGCATCTTATGGAAACCAGGGTTGGGTCGTCATATTTACAATAAAAAAACAGGAAGGCTCTTTTGGAACGACCCAACCCTGCTTTCCATTAGAATCTTATGGAAACCAGGGTTGGGTCGCTCCAAAACATAGGAATGCATCATTTAACGTTATTATACACCTTATTACGTCACATATAATCGATATTTTTAAATCGATATATCTACAAATAAAATATCGATATTTTTTCGATATCCCATTACTAATATGAAGTGGAGATTTTTACGTCACTGCCCAACCCTGCATGTGGTGTGTTGGTTCAAAGATATTGGTAGGTTATGCGATCGCGGTGTGCAGCTCATATCCTGGCATAATGCAGCAGGCTATGACGCAAGTTATGTGGCACGTTTGATACAATCATTTATAAACACATCCAAGCACCATTAATCACGCGTTTCAACGGTTCGACGAACGCACTAATTGAACGATTCGATACGATCCTCGGACTATACTCGGCCGGTAATAGGGAATCGCATTTGAATTCGACTCTTATTATATCGACCTCAACCGGCTCAACCCTTTCAACGTGCCGGATTAGTAGATTGACAACGCGATTTGCATAAATGAATGTTTGCTACTTTCCATTAACACAATCTCGATAGAATCCACATTTGTACTACTGGCTCAATACGGGAATAAACGCGTCAATGCGCCAACAAAGCTTTCATGCAAAATGTATTCAGCTTTTGAGAATCTCAGAAAAAAATTTTTTTCCGATTCCTACCTTACCGACATTTTTTCTCTGCAACGCTACGTCTATGTTTCTTGAGATATCAAATTGAAAATTTCTATAATTGAAGCTAAAGCATTAAAGTACGTTTATCTGGTCTTAATATTGACATTTATAAAAAAAAAATTTTCAGAATTTTTTTTTTATTTTTATAAAAATTTAAGACCAGATAAATATACCTTAGCATATTTTCTTTAATTTTAGAAATTTTCTATTTTGTATCTCAATAAATGTAGACGTAGCGTTGCAGGGAACAAATGTCGGTAAGGTAGGGATCGGGTAAGTCTTACATCCCCTTAATGCTTTAACTTTAATTTTAGAAATTTTCAATTTGATATGTCAACAACTTTTGAAGTAATGTAGCAGAGAAAAAATGTCGGTAAGGTAGGGATAGAATAAGTAATAAATAGCCTTAAATTTCTTTGAATCAAAAAAATTATTACTTTGATACGATATATGTATTTTCACTCACTTATTTGTTTATAACATTTTTAAACAATTGTTAAATAAGCTATTGGACAACTTAGTTAACTTATCCTTGAAATATTAACAGCAACACCTGTTTATTTTTATTTACAATATTTTATTTTTTATTTATAATATTTTAATATTTTATTTATAATATTATTTTTTTCCTGTTTTTCTTATTAACTACATGCAAATATGAGTTATGATACGATTCAATATTTGTATTCTCTCTAGACTGCTAGATGTATTCTCGTTGATCGCAGTTAGGTTGTTTAGTTTCCTATATTCACTTCCACAAAATAAAGACTTCTCTATTTGGGTTACGTAGAACAAACCAAGATGTGCATACTAACGCTTGTAGAGATCGGTCCAGAATTCAGCGGTTCGTTCCACTTCCGAAAATTAGCCAGCTTTGAATTTCAGGAATAGCGAATTGTCGTTACCGATGCAGGACCAAGAAATGTTTAATTGATTTCTAGTGCATACAAATTTTGACTTAGAAACAATAAATTGTAAATGTGTTTTTTCTTTATTTTTTAAAAATAAAAAACTTGATACAATATTAAAGTGTTGTAATTTCCCAATAAATGAAATAAATACAGTACAATCCGAATCTATCTGATATTTTCCGCATCGATTCGAAGTCAAAAGCAAAGATTTCTATCCGAATCAATCCGAGAAAATCTGAAATTACAAAGAAAAATCTTATCCGGATTCATTCGGATCAATCCAAGGTCAAAATCAAAACTCTTATCCGAGTCTATCCGAAGTTAAAACCAACTTTTCTATCCGGATCAATTCGATGTGAAAATAATTCCTATTGAGTGAAAAGTTCGGATAGATTCGGATTACAATCGGATTCATTCCGATTGAATCGGATTACAACAATTTTTTCAGATGAGCATCGGGTTCATTCGGATAAGCTTTGGATTATGAAAATGGATGTGGATAAAAAATTCGAACTGATTCGGATTGATTCGGATTGACCTCGAATGCATTCAGATTGAATGAATATTTTCCATATAAGTTTCGTATTCATTCAGATTAGTCTCGACTTCATTCGGATTAAAAGTTTGGATAGATTCGGATTTGTCTCAGTTTCATTCGGATTGATTCGGATTGAAAAAATATTTTATGATGTGTTTCCGATTCATTTGGATTGGAAATTCGAATTAATTCTGATTAAAAAGTTGGTTCAGATTAGCCATAAATTGAGAGTTAGGATTCATTCGGATTGATTCGGATTGGCCTCAAATTCGTTCAGATTGAATCAAATTAAACAAATTTTTCATAGAATTTCGGATTCGTTCAGATTAGTTACGAAATCCTTCGGATTTAAAGTTCGGATAGATTCGGATTATCCTCGGATTCATTCCGATTAAATCGGATTACAGCAATTTTTTCAGATGAACATCGGATTCATTCGGATAAGCTTTGGATTATCACGGATAAAAAATTAAAATTGATTAGGATTATTATTATTATTAAATAGAATTCTGATTTATTCGGATTGATTCGGATTGACCTCGAATGCATTCAGATTGAATCAATATTTTCCATATAAGTTTCGTATTCATTCAGATTAGTATCGACTTTATTCGGTTTAAAAGTTCGGATAGATTCGGATTAGTCTCAGTTTCATTCGGATTGATTCGGATTGAAAAAATATTTTATGATGTGTTTCCGATTCATTTGGATTGTAAGTTCGAATTAATTCTGATTAAAAAGTTGCTTTAGATTAGCCATAAATTGAGAGTTAGGATTCATTCGGATTGATTCGGATTGGCCTCAAATTCGTTCAGATTGAATCAAATTAAACAAATTTTTCATAAGATTCGGATTCATTCAGATTAGTCTCGACTTCATTCGGATTAAAAGTTTGGATAGATTCGGATTTGTGTCGGATTCATTCGGATTGACTCTGATTGCAAAAATATTTTCTGAAGTGTTCCGGTTCATTCGGATTAAAAGTTTGAATTAATTCTGATTAAAAAGTTGGTTCAGATTAGCCAAAAATTGAGAGTTGGGACACATTCGGATAGATTCGGATTACCGTCGGATTCATTCCGATTGAATCGGATTACAACAATTTTTTCAGATGAGCATCGGATTCATTCGGATAAGCCTTGGATTATCACAAATAAAAAATTTGACCTGTTTCGGATTAATTCCGGATTTATTCGAATTGTTTCGAATTAGCCTTTGATTCATTCAAAATGATCCGAATTAGTCTCGGATAAATTCGGATTGATTCACATGTGAATGAAAAAATTTCTTTCGAATTCGCTCGCATATAGTTTTAAAAAATTTCTAAATTAGATGCTAGAGATTATTTGTAGTATTTTTTACGTTACATTAGGATAAAACTAGAAGTGAATCTTTTCCGAATGTTTTGAAACGCGAGTTTCGTGCTTGGAGGAAATATACGTAACTTAGTGGAAAATTCATTGTGAAAATCTGTGGGAATGGGTGAATGACGCCTCGAGGTGTCGAGCGAAATATAAACGAGAGGAAGAATGTGACTCGAGCACGAGAGATGTCGAGAGACAATCATTTATTGATTAGAGTCTCCTGTCTTCTTTGGTTGCGTGTCTTCATTACCGGAAGTCGAGTAGGAGGCACGAGGGTAGAAGTACGACACAGTCGTCACGTAAACCGCGATCGTGACTAGAATCGCAAACTTTTCTTACTATTGCAAGGACCCTATCTGTTACAGAATCGAAATGGAGCGCGACCCTATGCAAAACCCCAGGGATTTTCTAAAATACTCGTAAAAGTTAGTTTACGTTCAGGACGTTAAACCAAGAAAAGAGTTTTATCAAACGCATTCTTACACATATATATATACAGTGTAGTAGGCAAAACTTTCGAAATGATATTTTTTAACACATTTACTAAATTCCGCACCTTTACCATGGGGACTATTTAAAAAAAATATTCTCAGAGTTTTTTTATATAATAAACAAAATAAAAAAATAATTTTTACTTTTCAAGACTGTCATTTAATCAAAAAAAATTTAGATTGCTTTGATATTTCGGGATGTTTGGGTCGGATCGATTTGGGATTTTAGTGTTCGGGTCGAGACGAAATTTCGGGATTTTCGAGTCGATTCGGGTTTTCGGGTCAGTTTGTGGTTTCGGGTCAGTTCGGAGTTTCGGGATGTTCAGATCGGTTTGGGATATTCGGGTCAAGTCGACTTTTCCCAATGTTCGGGACGATTCGGGTTTTCGGGTTAATTAATGATTCGGGTCAGTTCGAAGTTTTAGAATTTTTAAGTCGGTACAGGTTTTCGGGTCACGTCGGGGTTTTGGATCATTTAGAGATTTCGGGATGTTCGGGTTGTATCGGTTTTCTGGTCGATTATAGACTTTAAAATGTTCGGGTGTAGATTTAAAAAGGTTCTACAGTTCGAGTCAATTCGGGTTTTGTGGCCAAGTCGTAATTTCGGGTCAGTTCGGGATTTCGGGATCTTCGGGTCGGTTCGGATCTGGTCGTGTTTTGGGTCGTTTCGGAAATTTAGTGTTAGGTTTGAGTCCAAATTTCGGAATATTCTAGTTTTC
>UCOK01019198.1:0-12173 GCA_900474325.1 Synergus umbraculus
GTGTTATTTCGTTCGTGATGCATATATTCCTCGTGAAAATCCGCGCGGAAAAACACGAGGATATCGTCGCGGAAATCGGGTAATGTATTTGGTTCGGGGTATATTTTTATTCCTTGTGAAAATCCTCGAGGAAAACCACGAGGATATCGGGTGATGAGTTTTGTTCGTGGTGCGTTTATTCCTCGTGAAATTCCGCGTGAAAAGCCACGAGGATATCGACGTGGAAATCGGGTGATGTATTTGGTTCGTGGTATATTTTTATTCCTCGTGAAAATCCTCAAGGAAAACCACGAGGATATCGAGTGATGAGTTTGGTTCGTGGTGCGTTTATTCCTCGTGAAATTCCGCGTGGAAAACCACGTGTAAAAACACGAGGAAATCGGGTGATGTGTTATTTTGTTCGTGATGCATATATTCCACGTGAAAATCCGCGCGGAAAAACACGAGGATATTGACGCGGAAATCGGGTGACGTATTTGGTTCTTGGTATATTTTTATTCCTCGTGAAAATCCTCGTGTAAAAACACGAGGAAATCGGGTGATGTGTTATTTCGTTCGTGATGCATATATTCCTCGTGAAAATCCGCGCGGAAAAACACGAGGATATCGACGCGGAAATCGGGTGATATATTTGGTTCGTGGTATATTTTTATTCCTCGTGAAAATCCTCGAGAAAAACCACGAGGATATCGGGTGATGAGTTTGGTTCGTGGTCCGTTTATTCCTCGTGAAATTAAGCGTGGAAAACCACGTGTAAAAACACGAGGAAATCGGGTGATGCGTTATTTCGTTCGTGATGCGTATATTCCTCGTGAAAATCCGCGCGGAAAAACACGAGGATATCGACGCGGAAATCGGGTGACGTATTTGGTTCTTGGTATATTTTTATTCCTCGTGAAAATCCTCGAGGAAAAGCACGAGGAAATAGGGTGATGTGTTATTTCGTTCGTGATGCATATATTCCTTGTGAAAATCCGCGCGGAAAAATACGTGCAAAAACACGAGGAAATAGGGTGATATGTTATTTTGTTCGTGATGCAGATGTTCCTCGTGAAAATCCGCGCGGAAAAACACGAGGATGTTGTCGTGGAAATCTAGTGATGTTCTTATACTTTCTAGAGTATTTTGATCGTCGAAAAACACGAGGATTTCCACGCGGAAATACACGAGGATTTTATTCCGAAATTCACCCGCGGAAAAACACGCGCAATTACACGCGGAATTCCGCGAGGATTTATTCAATAGGGCCGCAAAAAATTTTAAACAGTCCCATTGTTGATAACAATTACCAAAATTGTAATTGTTTATAAGACTGAAACATTTTAATAGTAATAGTTAACTATTTAAATATTTAAGTCTTATAAACAATTACATTTTTGTAATTATTAACAAGAATGGGGCTGTTTTTAATTTTTGAGGTGTCAAAGAGAACACTTTCCTAAAGTTTCACCATTTTCTACCCCCCTCTTTCTTTTTTTAACTATTTAAATGTTTCAATCTCGTAAACAATTACAATTTAGGTAATTGTTATTAACAATTATGCTTTTTTAAATTTTTCGCTGTGCAAGGATTCTGTTTGGAACCCATCCCCAAAGTTTAATGATTTTCTAACCCCCTCATTCTTTTTTTAACTATTTAAATATTTCAGTCTTATCAAAAATTACAATTTTGGTAATTTTTATTAACAATGGGGCTCTTTTAAATTTTTTGCGTTGCAAGGATTCTGTTTTGAACTCTTTACTAAACTTTTATCATTTCCTACCCCCCTTATTCTATTCTTAACTATTTAAATGTTTCAATCTCATAAACAATTACAATTTTGGTAATTGTTATTTACAATGGGGCTGTTGTAAATGGTTTATGGTGCAAGGCTTCTGTTTTGAACACTTCCACAAAGATTCATCGTTTTCTACCCGCCTCATTCATCTTTTTAACTATATTGACACGTTCAAAGTCGTTTAACATAATAAATGGATTGAAGGACGAAGGTCACTGAGTATTTCTCTGCTCAAAAACTTTCGTTGATAGAAAGTCTTTCGGCAGACGGGGTACTAGGTAGACAGTACGCATTCCAATCCATTGTTTGTGATCCTTGCTTGGACAACGTCTATAAAAAAATAAAAAAATAAAGGAATAAATAAATAAAATAAAAAAAAAAAAAAAAAAGGATAAGCCACATCTGGCAAACCGATGTGGCCGGGCCATCACCGACGGTCACCCAGGCCAAACTCGCCTACGACCCTCGGTACCTGAACCTTTTTTTTTTATAGCATTTCTCGTGGTTGTCACCGACTCAGTAATTTTCCGTTACAAAATATCCGCCGAATAAGAAGCGCAACTTATTCGGAAGATAAAATAACGGAAAGTTTTAAACTTGAGTAGGTTCATGTAATTAGTTGATTGGCTGTCGAATTATCACAGATGCTATTTTAGTTATCATATTTTACTAAACTGGCCAGTTTAAAATATTCTAGATTTTAATTATTTTATATCCAGCTTTTTATTATGATTGATATGGGTTCCATATTTGTTTTTGGATTCCCTTATAATTTTGGATGTGTGTCTTAGTTTTAGGATTCTTGTTACTAATCTTAGGCTTTAGGATTCCTTTTTTTTTTAACATAGGTTTAAACTTGGAACGCTCGACGCTCAGAGAGACGGCAGGCGGCCGTGGATGGTTCGCCCTTCTACCGGGAAGATTACCTCCTCCCACGCGCTAATAGATCCAATCAGCGATCGGGCCTTACCCTCTCTCCGAGCAGAAAAGCGTCTTCGCGGGGAGGCTGCCTGCGAGCAGCGGAAAAACTCCCCAGGAAAAATCAATCAATCTTTGGGCCTTCGAAGCGTCAGACGTTTTCTCCTAACCTTCACAACCGGTTACCAAAGGTTACTCGACTCAAAGTTCGCAGTGTATTTTTTTGATCTTTAATATTTCGTGTGAATAAATTTTTATAAGTGAAATTTTTCCTTTTAATTTTTTTTTTATTCGCTGGATTCACTTTTCAGTGTTTGTGTGTTCAAGTTCCAATTAAGTGTAGTTGTGTTGTGTCTCCCCGGCCACGTGACGAACTTGGAACTATACCCGGACTTCGGGGACATTTTCTAATTTGGTAGTTTCGGTTCTTCGTGTTTCGTGGTACGGGAGCTCACCACGTATCAATATCAATCACATAAACAATTACAATTTTGGTTATTGTTATTAACAAATGTGCTTTTTTAAATTTTTTACGGTTCAAATATTTCAGTCTAATAAATAATTACAATTTTGGTAATTGTTGATAACAATGGGGCTGTTTTAATTTTTTTGCGGTTCCAGAATTCTGTTATGAACAGTTGCACAAAGTTTTATCATTTTCTACCCTCCTTATTTTTTTTTATCTATTGAAATGTTTCAATCTTATCAAAAATTACAATTTTGGTAATTTTTATTAACAATGGGGCTGTTTTAAATTTTTTGTGGTGCAAGGATTCTGTTTTGAACTCTTTACTAAACTTTTATCATTTCCTACCCCCCTTATTCTATTCTTAACTATTTAAATGTTTCAATCTCATAAACAATTACAATTTTGGTAATTGTTATTTACAATGGGGCTGTTGTAAATGGTTTATGGTGCAAGGCTTCTGTTTTGAACACTTCCACAAAGTTTAATTACTTTGTACCTCCCTCATTCTTTTTTTTAACTATTTAAATATTTCATTTTCATAAACAATTCCAATTTCTGTAATTTTTATAAAAAATAGGACTTTTTTACATTTTTTCTGTGCAAGGTTTCTGTTTTGAACACTTCCACAAAGATTCATCGTTTTCTACCCGCCTCATTCATCTTTTTAACTATATCAATCACATAAACAATTACAATTTTGGTTATTGTTATTAACAAATGTGCTTTTTTAAATTTTTTACGGTTCAAATATTTCAGTCTAATAAATAATTACAATTTTGGTAATTGTTGATAACAATGGGGCTGTTTTAATTTTTTTGCGGTTCCAGAATTCTGTTATGAACAGTTGCACAAAGTTTTATCATTTTCTACCCTCCTTATTTTTTTTTATCTATTGAAATGTTTCAATCTTATCAAAAATTACAATTTTGGTAATTTTTATTAACAATGGGGCTGTTTTAAATTTTTTGTGGTGCAAGGATTCTGTTTTGAACTCTTTACTAAACTTTTATCATTTCCTACCCCCCTTATTCTTTTTTTAACTATTTAAATGTTTCACTTGTTAATAACAAATGCAAAAATTGTAATTGTTTATAAGACTGAAATATTTAAATAGTTGAAAAAAGAATGAGGGGGGTAGAAAATGATGAAACTGTGTGGAAGTGTGCAAAACAGAAACCTTGCACAGCTAAAAATTTAAAACAGCCCTATTGTTTATAAAAATTATGGAAATTACAAATGTTTATGTGTTTGAAACATTTAAATAGTTAAGAATAGAATAAGGGGGTTGGAAATGATAAAAGTTTAGTAAAGAGTTCAAAACAGAATCCTTGCACCGCAAAAAATTTAAAACAGCCCCATTGTTATTAACAATTGCCAAAATTGTAATTATTTATTAGACTGAAATATTTGAACCGTAAAAAATTTAAAAAAGCACATTTGTTAATAACAATTACCAAAATTGTAATTGTTTATGTGATTGATATAGTTAAAAAGATGAATGAGGCGGGTAGAAAACGATGAATCTTTGTGGAAGTGTTCAAAACAGAAACCTTGCACAGCAAAAAATGTAAAAAAGTCCTATTTTTTATAAAAATTACAGAAATTGTAATTGTTTATGAGATTGAAACATTTAAATAGTTAAAAAAAAGAATAAGGGGATAGAAAATGATGAAACTTTAGGGAAGTGTTCAATACAGAATCCTTGAACCGCAAAAAAATTATAATAGTCCTATTATTGTAAACAATAACGGAAATTTTAATTGTTTATAAGACTAAAATATTCAAATAGTTTAAAAAATAATCTATGGTGTAGAAATTTATGAATCTTTTGGGAAGTATTCAAAACACTAAACGAATTATTTATAACACCCTAAACAATTGTAATTTCCGTTATTTTTAATAATAATTTTACAACCACATACTTTTTCTAGTATAATGCAGTTATTTAAAATGTATGTTTAATGTTTCTCTGCTTCGAGAAGGGGCCTTATTGAGGCACAAAAATATTTTGTGCAAACATTTTTTTTTAAAACAAACTATCTTAAGTAGTTTGTTCAAAATGTCCCCCGTTTGCGTTAATGCACGCTTGCGCCCGTTTAATTATGTTCACTTTCACAGTACTCAACATTTCCGGCGTAATTTGCGCTAAGGCCGCTGCAACCTTATTTATAAGGTCCTGTCGTCCAAGGGGCTCAGTAGCATACACCTTCTCCTTCGAAAATCCCCACAGGAAAAAGTCCAATGGCGTCAGGTCAGGTGATCTACATAAAAGTACAAATTTTAGGTGCTAAGCGATGCTAAAATAATGATTATTTTGTTGAACTTATAAATTGCTCAATTACCGTGGAGGTCATTGCATCAAATTATTGTGGTTATTGTTTCCAATCCATCGATTCTGAAACTTGTCTTCTAAGTAATTCGTCACTACTCGTGCACGATGGGCAGGGGCACCATCGTGTTGGTAAATCATAGACACTCGTCTCCACAGTGGAACTTCCTCGAGAAGTCCTGGCAGCGTTTCTGTCAGGAAAGTCAGATACTCTTGAGCCTATAAAATAAGAACTAGCTGTGAAGTTGTATGAACTCTTGTGCTCATTGATTGAGCACATTGATTTTTCGCAAAGCTAATGTGATGTCCGAGATAAAAGACGCACCTACCTTATAATATTTAATTGTTGTTCCTCGTTTTCTATCCGGTGGAGAGTGTGATAATAGAATTATCACACAATGCCACTAGAGTCGGGGATGAGGATAACTGAACAGAGTGGTAGTCGGTGATTCGTTACAATACAATATTTATTCTATAAGTAATTACAAGAGGGGGAGGTTTACAATAATCAATTGGTTAAATGAGTTTGGACATTTGATAAGTCAATGAGAGCTTCGTCAGGAATCCTTTTGGGCTGCATGTAAAAAAGGGGGAAAGAGTTAGAAAGGGTCACAGAGAGGGTTAGAATTTGTTAATGGAATATGGGGACTTACCGATTAGCCTTGAGGCTGGAGTTTTTAGTATCAGTTGCTGGATCTGGTAGAGGGTTACAGCAGGTGGTCCTTGGGCTGGAGCGTCAGCGTTAGTTGATGCTGATCCGGCGTTGGTACCTTAGTCAGCAGGGGGGCGAGGTACCTTTTGGTGTCCGTGAATAGCGTATGGTGGACTATATAGGAGTCTCAGAATTAAACTTCAAGGATTCACTTCTAGGAATCACGGATTTATATTCAGGAACAGGAACTCGTAAATTACAGATTCAATGCTCGATTCGCACAATTAGACATAAATTAGACCTAGTAATGGTCTCACAATAGACGCACGTTTGGCGCACAATAACCGCACAATGGGTTCACAATAACCGCACAATAAGCGCTCGATAATCTCACAATATTCGTATAATAATCGAACACGGATAGGGTACTTCAATAACCCGGTTTACTGGTCACAAGACCTCAGCGAAGTTTACAATAATTCAGGACGAGTCCTAACTGGACTTTGGGTTCACTCGATACTTGGTTCCGACGGACTAACTGATTAACTGATTACTTGGTTTACGGATGGTACCCTACACAGGGTTCGAGCAGCAGGACCTCTCGGTAAGGAGTCGGATTAAAGATTGTTCGACGGATGATGAGCCCAACGGCAAGGTAAGGAGTCGGATGTTAGACTGACTTTTGGTGGCGGATTCACCTATTTTTATACACGGCTTCATGAGTATCTGATTCCAGGTATTGTGGGTGATCCAGTGGGTGGTCCTATGACAATTGGCACTAAACCCAGTGTGAGCTTACTTTTCCATTATGCTGGCTCGCTTAGCTCGAGCCTCTTATCTTTTTTATGACCACTTATTGGAAAAGCTCTCTAAGTGAAATTATTGATTCGCGGTGTCACAAAGGTATCAGTTTTTGACCCGCCGAATAAGACATGGATCAATACTTAGATGCACGTGACCCTTGAGTGGACAATTATTGATTTTAGTTAGCATGACGTTACAATAGATACAATTATTGTTTTTGTTAATAAGGCATTATAAGTTACTATAATAAATGACATGACGTGACAATAATAAGTTATTATAATAAGTGACATGACGTCACACTAATTAATTTGAATTTTTTAAAATTTAGATAGATGTATTGCAAATGATTTAATCTACTTACGTTTAACGCGTCTTCAAAGATATGAGGACCGATTATTTGATTCTCGTGGATCCCCATCCAATAATTGACTGAATAACGATTTTGGAATCCACGGTTTCGCGTTAATTGTAGATTCACATAATCATAAGCATGCATATTGTGCTGATTAAATATTCCCTCGCGAGTAAAAAGGGATTCATCAGTCCACAATATGCTGCTTAGAAAATGCTCATCATTGGCATTCCTGTCCAAGAGCCATCTACAGAAACCTAACCTTCGTGGGTGATCTCCTAAAATTAAACGAAAGCATTTTTTGAATACAAATTGACCGATAAGAAACAAATGGAGTTTAATATGCAATTCAAAATTATAAGAATTATAAGAAACACTAAATTTGATTTAAAAATATCAATCCTATCTGAAAAAAGTGGTATCATGAAATGTCCCGAAAATCTCTCATACATTGTTGTTGCAAACCTGATTGGCTTTTGAATGACTTGAAGTGTAGGAAAAAAAATCAAAATCCTTAAAAATTTTACAAAATCTCTTGAACACCCTTCAAATTTTACCACAACCTTCGAAATCCTTTTAAATTCTACAAAATCTATTAAAATCATAGAAATATTTTGAAATTCCTCAATAAAATTCCCAGAAAAATTTTTTTAAATTCATAAAAATCCCTTAAAATTCTATTGAAATCTGATCAAAGTTGTGAAAACCTCTTCAAATATCTAGAAACATCTTTAAATTCTTTACAATTCTACGATAACAATTAAAATGCCTTTTATTTCATTTAAAATCCATTAAAAGTAATCGAAATTTCATCAAATTCCATGAAATATCTTAAGATTCCACAAAAAATTCAAAATCATAAACCTTTTGAAATCCACTTTAAATTAATGAAAATCTCTAAAAATTCCTACAAACCTCTTGAAATTCAACATTTAAAATCCCTTAAAATTATTATAAATCTCATAAAATTCCATAAAATTCCTCGAAATTCTTAAAAATCTTTCAAAATATCTTAAAATTTCTCAAAATTACAGGATAACATTTAAAATTCCTTAAAGCCCCATTTCGTCGAAATCTTTTTAAATTCTTAGAAACTTCTTGAAATTCCTCCAAATTTCAAAATATTCAGAATACCGAATTAAGAGTCTCTTAAAATTGCACAAATTCCTTTAAAATTTCACGAAATCTCCTAAAATCCCTTAAAATTCTACGAAATATTTTTAAAATCCTAAAAATCTTTTGAATTTTGTAAAAATCACTTAAAAGTCATAAAATTCGCTTAAAATTCCTAGTCATCTCTTGAAATTCCTCTATAAAAAAGTAATTCCCCTCGAAAAATGTCTCGAAAATCTCACATACATTGTAGTTTCAAATTTCATTGGCTTTGGAATGACTTTAAATTGTAAGAAGAAAAATTAAATAATCTAAAAAAGTTATAAAAATAATGATAATAATAATATTAATAATATTAATAATAATAATATTCAATTATCTGTAACCTGATTTGTGTCTAGCATTCGTTGATGTAAGTTAGTAAAAACACGGGGGCTAGGATGAGGAGGTGGGTTCCGAAATTCATACACTCGTGCCGCTTCTGCTGCATTTCCAAGGCACGCGCCATATACCATATGCATATTAACGTAATCTCTAACTGAGTACATCTTAGTTTTGTAAATAACTTTTCGTCTTATAATCTTCTATCATGAAGTCATCATTCGTTTAACAGGATTTTTCTTTTGTTTTTATTTAAGAAAAAACATTTAAAAATCTGGATTGATCCTATTTTCAAAAAGATCATACGTATCGATAATCGAAAAGTGTAACGCTGAAATGCGTGGACCCAATTCCGTATTGGTCAATACAGTTCGTGACGCGTCGTATATCGATAATCGATGCCGACGCGGGAAATTTTAAATCTGTATTAACAAAATCGCTTAAAGTAAAAATAATACTGCAACACAGTATTATTTTCCACGATTGTAAAATTGACTTCTACTTAAAATAAAACATTTGAAATTATGAAACACTTACCTTAGCACAAAAAATATTACGAAGTTTTTTTAAAATTGAAAGCTATACATACCTTGATAACCACTCCATCTTCATAGTATTTCCTCAATTATTTAAATTAAACATCCGAACATCTGAATCTAAGCTATGAGGTTGACTTTTAGATGTACTTTACTTCCCAAGTATTTTCTGTCGATTAATGCGATTTACTGTGTTTTTAGGTATGTAAAGGATCAAATTCATTGTTTTATTATTTCGCTTACTCAAACCGATTAGATTCTCTTGTTCTAATTGTTTATTTTTGAGAAATTCATTTCTTAATTACCAGCTGTACTCTCTTCGATATAAAATGCCGAGAAAAGCACTCTTATCTAAATCTATCATTATTCAGAGTGCACTAAAAAATAATTTCAAGTTCTTTAAAGAACATGAGAATAATAGTCTCCAAGGTCCAAAGAGACAAATCTGGAAAGATATTACTACGGATATTAATGCAGGAATGCAAATTAAAGTAAATTACATGAGTGTATATTTCTTTGTATCCAGAAACACCGACAAATGTCTCGATGCTTTATTTTCAATTAAAACATCTGAAGTTATTGAAGAATCTGCGGATCACTCATGCAAAAATGATTCAACAACAAAAGATTCTAAAATCAATTTAGAAAAGTGTAATACTGCTGATTCCGAATTTGAAGAAAGAGAGGTGGTCGTTCAGTAGAAAGGAGACAAACTTAAAGAAGAAGATACAAAAAAACCCTGGACTACACATAAAAAGTTTCCAACTATTTCCAAAGGGGATACTCGGAACTTATCTGGAATTTTTATAAATGAAGAGTGTTTTAAGTCACTTCGTCCTCAATGTTACATTGATGACAACGTAATTAACGCATTTGTGTTAATTGTTTCACACAGATTTCCGGCAAAGATTTTGTATTTTTCTGTCGCGCATGTCCAGAGTTTATTCCTTCAGGAATATTCCGATATCGATATCTTGACCTGGTGCCGAAAAGTACGTGCACATAAGTACGACATATGAGTGCTGCCCGCGATACAACTGTACACGGCACAGGACATTGGAGTCTAATCATCATAGTTCCTAGGTTAAAGATAATTTTATACTTGGACAGTCTTCATGACAATCCGCAGTGTATGTGGACACAAAAAGTATGTAATCTCCTTCAAAAACTAAACCTGCGGAAGGGTGATTGGAGTACGTGGACAATTTATGCACCAAAAGACGTTCCAATGCAACAATCAAGCAGAGGAAATAGTGCCAACTGTGGGGCACACGTTTGCGTCTGGTTTTACATCCTGTATAGCCCAATAGGTATAGATTTCACCGACAATGAGATGCATCGTGTATGATCGTGGATAACAAACACTCTGCTAACGGCAACAGCATTTAATGACAGTACTCACAGTGCTAATTTTGTGCCAAAACTGTTCAAATCGGAAAAAGAAGAAAAATGTATTGCCGAAATAAAGGAATTCACAGACCCGCCGCTAAATTTCAATAGCACAAAAGATTTTTGCGCATCAATTAGGACTCTTCTCGAAGCAGAGCAATATTAAAAATAAATTTTATAATTCAAATAACACCTAATTAAACATTAATATGTAATTAATCCTAATTAATCATTCATATAAAAGAAAATCAATGCATTCTACTACAGAAAGTATGTAGTTGTAAAATTATTATTAAAAATAACGGAAATTGTAATTGTTTAGGGTGTTATAAATAATTCGCTTAGTGTTTTGAATATTTCCCAAAAAATTCATAAACTTCTACACCATTCATTATTTTTTAAACTATTTAAATATTTCAGTCTTATAAACAATTAAAATTTCCGTTATTCTTTACAACAATAGGACTATTTTAAATTTTTTGCGGTTCAAGGATTCTGTTTTTAACACTTCCACAAAGTTTTATAATTTTCTACCCCCCTCATTCTTTTTTTAACTATTAAAATGTTTCAGTCTTATAAACAATTACAATTTTTGTAATTTTTATGAACAATGGGACTGTTTAAAATTTTTTGCGGCTACAGGATTCTGTTTTTAACACTTCCACAAAGTTTTATAATTTTCTACCCCCCTCATTCTTTTTTTAACTATTTAAATATTTCAGTCTTATCAAAAATTGCAATTTTGGTAATTTTTATTAACAATGGGGCTGTTTTAAATTTTTTATGGTGCAAGGATTCTGTTTTGAACAGTTGCACAAAGTTTTATCATTTTCTACCCCCCTCATTCTTTTTTTAACTATTTAAATGTTTCAGTCTTATAAACAATTACAATTTTTGTAATTGTTATTAACAATGGGACTGTTTAAAATTTTTTGCGGCTCCAGGATTCTCTTATGAACACTTCCACAAAGTTTTATAATTTTCTACCCCCCTCATTCTTTTTTTTAACTATTTGAATGTTTCAGTCTTATAAACAATTACAATTTCTGTAATTTTTATAAAAAATAGGACTGTTTTACATTTTTTGCTGTGCAAGGTTTCTGTTTTGAACACTTCCACAAAGTTTCATCGTTTTTTACCCGCCTAATTCTTTTTTTTAACTATTTAAATATTTCAGTCTTATAAAAAATTACCATTTCGGTAATTGTTATCAACAAACGTGCTTTTTAAAATATTTTGAGGTTCAAGGATTCTGTTTTGAACACTTCCACAAAGTTTAATTATTTTGTACCCCCCTCATTCTTTTTTTAAACTACTTAATCTTATAAACAATTACAATTTTTGTAATTGAGGGCCTGGATCGAAAAAGTCACTCAGCGCTCGAGATCAGCGCTGGGTGACTTTTTCGATCCAGGTCCTCAATTGTTATTAAAAACGGGGCTATTTTAAG
>UCOK01019200.1:5192-17401 GCA_900474325.1 Synergus umbraculus
GTAAAAATTTTAAGTAATTTTGACATTTTAAAAGGGATTTTAAGAGATTTTAATATTCCTCATGGAATTTTGAAAGATTCCACAAGAATTTCATAATTTTAAAAAGATTTTGTGGAATTTTAAGAAATTTTCATAAATTTTAAGATTTTTACATATAATTTTAGAAATTTTGATTATTTTAAAGTGATTTTAAGGAATTTGAATTTTCCTCACAGAATTTTAAAGAATTTCACGAGATTTTTATGATTTATAAAAGATTTTGTGGAATTTTGAAAAGTTTTCAAAAATTTAAAAAGATTTTTACGTATTTTAAGGGATTTAAAAATTTTTCGTGGAATTATAAAGGATTTTAAGAAGCTTGTAAAAATTTTACGTAAATTTGACATTTTAAAAATGATTTTAAGGAGTTTTAATAGTACTCATAGAATTTTAGAAAATTGCAAGTCATTTTTGATTTTTAAAAGATTTTGTGAGGTTTTTTATTTCAAAAGATTTTTTTTTAGGATTTTAATTCACTTTAGGGAATTTCAAAGAATTTCATAAGATTTTTATGAGTTTAAAAAGATTTTGCAAAATAATTGTAAAGGATATCATGGAATTTTAAATATTGTTATGAATTTCAAAAAATTTCAGCGAATTTTAAGGAATTTCAAAAGTTTTCCAATAATTTTAAGAGATTTTGATGCATTTTAAGGGATTTGAAAGTTTTGTTTGGAATTTAGAAATATTTCAACAGACTCTAAAAATATTTTATGGAATTTTGAAGAATTACAGAAAATTTTAAGAGATTTTTAGGAATTGTAAAAGATTTCATTACAGTTCTGACTCTCATATTTTTTTTTATAAATAATAAATCAATTTTTAAGGAAATTTTTGAGTCGACAGTTGAAAATTAATTGGAAAAGTTTTCAAAAATGTAAAAAGTTTTTTTTTACGTATTTTAAGGTATTTTAAAGTTTTTCGTGGAATTTCGAGGAATTTTAAAGAATTTCAACGGATTTTTTAAAAAGATTTTATGGAATTTTTAAGGATTTCATAAAATTTTTAATGATTTTTAAAAACTCTAGGGAATATTAAGGGATTGTAATTTTTTCTTCAAATTTAGAAAAATTTTAACGAGATTTTTCTAAAGATTTTGTGAAATTTTAGGAAGTTTTTAAAAGTTTTCGAAAATTTAAAAAGATTTTTATGTATTATAAGGGATTTTATAGTTTTCAGTGGAATTATAAAGGATTTTAAGAAACTTTGGAAGAATTTAAGAAATTTTAAGAGATTATAAATGTTCTCGTGGAATTTTAAAGCATTTTAACAAGCTTGTAAAAATTTTAAGTAATTTTGACATTTTAAAAGAGATTTTAAGAGATTTTAATATTCCTCATGGAATTTTGAAAGATTCCGCGAGAATTTCATGATTTTAAAAAGATTTTGTGGAATTTTAAGAAATTTTCATAAATTTTAAGATTTTTACATATTTTACGAGATCTAAAAAAGTTTTTCATGGGATTACGAATAATTTTAAGAAAATTGGTATAAATTTTAGAAATTTTGATTATTTTAAAGTGATTTTAAGGAATTTGAATTTTCCTCATAGAATTTTAAAGAATTTCACGAGATTTTTATGATTTATAAAAGATTTTGTGAAATTTTGAAAAGTTTTCAAAAATTTAAAAAGATTTTTACGTATTTTAAGGGATTTAAAAATTTTTCGTGGAATTATAAAGGATTTTAAGAAGCTTGTAAAAATTTTACGTAAATTTGACATTTTAAAAATGATTTTAATGAGTTTTAATAGTTCTCATAGAATTTTAGAAAATTGCAAGTCATTTTTGATTTTTAAAAGATTTTGGTGAGATTTTTTATTTCAAAAGATTTTTTTTTAAGATTTTAATTCACTTTAGGGAATTTCAAAGAATTTCATAAGATTTTTATGAGTTTAAAAAGATTTTGCAAAATAATTGTAAAGGATTTCATGGAATTTTAAATATTGTGAATTTCAATAAATTTCAGCGAATTTTAAGGGATTTCAAAAGTTTTCCAATAATTTTAAGAAATTTTGATGCATTTTAAGAGATTTAAAAGTTTTGTTTGGAATTTAGAAATATTTCGACAGACTCTAAAAATATTTTATGGAATTTTGAAGAATTACAGGAAATTTTAAGAGATTTCTAGGAATTTTAAAAGATTTCATTACAATTCTGACTCTCATTTTTTTTATGAATAATAAATAATTTTTTAAGGAAACTTTTGAGGCGACAGTTGAAAATTAATTGTAAAAGGAAATTTTCATTGCAAATTCGACTAATCTTGTCTTTTATACGATTTCGCCACTTCATTCATTTTGATTAATTATTGTATGGCAATTATTCTTCATTTTTCATATTTTCTTACGCATGCCATTTTTCATTATTTTGCCTACATTATTAGTTTCTGGTTTTTTAATTGTTAGTCGATTTTTTAAAATAATTTGTAAAGGATTTTATGGAATTTTAGTGAAATTTTAAAAAATTTAAAGATTTTTCTAGGAATTTCATAAAATTTGAGAGAATTTTAAGGGATTTCAATAGGTTTCCAATAATTTAAAGAGATTTTAATGCATTTGAAGGAATTTTAATGTTTTTCGTGGAATTTAAAAATATTTTATAGAATATTGAAGAATTATAGGAAATAAGAGATTTTTTTAGGAATTTTGCAAGACTTTGATAAATTTTGCAAAATTTTCCACGAAAAACTTCAAAATTCTTAAAAATCTCTTATTTCAAATGATTTTGAGGAATTTTAAAAGGATTAGTGAAAATTGAAGGGATTTCGTGGAATTCTAAGATATTTCTAGGAATTTCAAGAAATTTCAATGAATTTTAAAAGATTTCCAAGGTTTTCGTTTTGAGAGATTTTTAAGTTTTGAAGTTATTTATTTATTTTTTTTTTTTGATTATTTAAATTTCTAAAACTCTAAAGTGATATTATACGAAATTTTAAAAAAATTTCAATGGTATTTTTACTGAAAATTCATTAGCTAAAACTTATTTACTAAAATTGATTTATTATTTATTTAATACTTTTCTGTCCGGGAAATTTGTCTGAAAGTCAAGGAAAATTCAGGGAAATATCAGAGAAATTGAAAAATTGAATCTTGTGGCCTGAAAAAAATTTTTTTAAATAAAAAAAGAATATTTAAATAAACATAAAAAAAAACAAATAAAAAAATAAAAAAAAAAGTACATTCAGATATTCCTCTACATATAGATGACAATTTTTTTTCCATTGTGCTTTGATCCACATTTTAATTAAAATTGAATGCCTCTTTATGACAACAAAATTAGAGTACAACAAAAGTAAAAGTAACGCGAATGTCAATGTCAATGAAAAAAATAATTTCCTGTATAGATATTAGATAAAAATCCACATACATCATAATAACGCATAAATCACTCTTTTCTTATTCTCCCTCTCAGCGTTTAATAATTTTTAGTGTGTCAAGTACTGACTGAAAATAAACCAGATAAAAATACTTTTTTTTAAATAATTTTATTTCAGATATTCAAAATTAGTTAAAAAAAAATTAAAATTAAATTAAAAATTAAAAATAAAATTTAAATTAAAAATTAAAAATTAATTGAAAATTGCTTAATAAATAAGAAGAACTGTTTACTGATCGTTTTATAGTTATTACTTTTGCGTTGGTGCAGGTCGAGGACAAAAATCTCCCGCTTCTTTTTATCACAGTCATTATCATCACCTCCATCAATCGCCTTTTATTTTATTTTAAGTGCACTTATTGCCGTCAGGAATATAATAAAGTAGGTCGCCTCAGGCGGAATCGATTCTAAAATTCATAAACAATATAAAAAGTAAAGACTACATGAGTTATATGAGAAAATAACATTACTTCTCGATAATTCTTCGACCTCCTTCTAATTAAAAATAATTAGAAATAATTATTTCTCATTAAGGTATAACGACCCACGTGTCTCACTTCCACTTTTTTTTTTTTTTAATCCAATCCACCTGTGACATTCTTCATGTGTGATCAGCAATTTTTCTATTTTCTTCCTCTCTGAGGACTTCCTGTCAAGAAAATTTTTTGAAATATTTAAATTTAGTCATTAATTCAATTTTAAATCTAATTAAGCAATTGATTAAACTTATGGAATTTATTTGATGCCGATAAGCGAAAACTAGTCTGACTTTCACTTACATATCCAGATTTACATGTTTTTGTCGATTTTTTTGATTGTTTTACCTTGGAACTTACAAAATCGCTAAAAAAAGACATAGATTTAAGTTTATGGAGTGAATGGAGTTAATTTTAGAGTCTTAGAAGTTGCTCATTGATAAAATTGTGTGAAAACTTTAATTCCATCATTTCCTCATTCTTTATGTATTTTTTTGTAGATATTGTGGTAAAAAATTTTTTTTTTTTTAATTTTTTTTTATTTCTCTGTCAGAAAATGTTTATTGATGAAATTTTGATGCAAAAGGTATGGGAAAAAATGGAAAATGGTAGGGAAGTGTTTATTGTTAATTTTCAAACTTTCTCCCCCTAAATAAAATTCTATGAAAATAAAAAATTAAAATTCTTTAAAAATTTTTTCAATTTTATATTATAAAATATTTTTAAAGTCATAAAAATCTCTTGAAATATGTTGGAAGTTGTGATAATCTCTTAAAATTCACAGAAACTTTTTAAAATTCTTTTATAATTCTACTATTACATTTAAAAAAAATTTTAATTCTTTAAAATCCATTTAAAATATTGGAAATCTCGTTAGATTCCATGAAATTCTAAAAATTCCATAAAATCTTTTAAAAATCAGAAAAATCTGTTGAAATTCCTTAAAATTATCAGAAATCTCATGAAATTCCAAGGAAGCATTTAAAATTCCTTGGAATTCCATAGAGATCCTAAAATTCATTTAAAATTTTATAAAATCCTTAAAAATTCCTTAAAATCTTTTTAAAATCTCTTGAAATCCCTTCAAATTATTAGAAATCTCATGAAATTCCATGAAAGCACTTAAAATTCCCTAGAATTCTTAAAAATTTTATGAAATCCTTAAAAATTCTATAAAATCTTTTAAAAATCAGTGAAACCTGTTGACTTTTTTTTAAATTATCAAAAATCTAATGAAATTCCATGAAAGCATTTGAAATTCCCTGAAATTCATAAAATTCATTAAAAATTTTATAAAATCTTTTAAAAATCTGTTGAAATTCCTTAAAATTCTTCTAAATTTGAAGAAAAAATTACAATCCCTTAATATTCCTTAAAGTTTTTAAAAATCATTAAATATTTTATGAAATCCTTAAAAATTCCGTAAATTCTTTAAAAAATCTGTTGGAATTCTTGAAAATTCCTCGAAATTTCCTGAAAACATTTTAAATCCCTTAATATTTCCTAAAGTTCTTAAAAATCATTTAAAATTTTATGAAATCTTTAAAAATTTCATAAAATATTCTAAAAATCTGAAATTAAATTCCTTAAAATTATCAGAAATCTCATAAAATTCCATGAAAACACTTAAAATTCTTTAAAATTCCCTAAAGTTCTCAAAAATCTTTAAAAATTTTATGAAATCCTTAAAAATTCCATAAATTTTTTAAAAAATCTGTTGGAATTCTTGAAAATTCCTCGAAATTTCCTGAAAACATTTTAAATCCCTTAATATTTCCTAAAGTTCTTAAAAATCATTTAAAATTTTATGAAATCTTTAAAAATTTCATAAAATATTCTAAAAATCTGAAATTAAATTCCTTAAAATTATCAGAAATCTCATGAAATTCCATGAAAACACTTAAAATTCTTTAAAATTCCCTAAAGTTCTCAAAAATCTTTTAAAATTTTATGAAATCCTTAAAAATTCCATAAAATCTTTTAAAAATCAGAAATATCTTTTGAAATTCCTTAAAATTATATCAGAAATCTCATGAAATTCCATAAAAACACTTAAAATCACTTAAAATTCCCGAGAGTTTTTACAAGTCATTTAAAATTTTATAAAATCCTTAAAAATTCCATGAAATCTTTTAAAAATCAGTAAAACCTGTTGAAATGTCTTAAAATTATCAGAAATCTCATGAAATTCCATGAAAGCATTTAAAATTCCTTAAATTCCCTAGAGTTCTTAAAAATCATTAAAAATTTTATGAAATTCTTCAAGCTGCCAATAAAGTCTTTTAAAAGTCATTAAAATCTCTTGAATTCTCTTAAAATTCCCCGAAACTTCTTGAAATTCTTAAAAATTCTATAATAACAATTAAAAATCTTTTATATATTTTAAAATACATTAAAAATATTTAAAATCTCATTAAATTCCCTGAAATCCTTAAAAATCCAAAAAAATTTTTTAAAAATCAGAAAAATCTCTTAAATTTAAGTTTCTAGATTGAAGGGAGTTTTTTTTACAGTCTTAAAAATTTCTTATTTATCAAATCATGTGAAAATTTGTATTCCAACATTTCCTCAATCTTAATGAATTTTTTTTTGTAGATATTGTGGCAAAAAACTTTTGTTTGCTCTTTTTTTTCATTTCTCTGGCAGAAAATGTTTATTGATGAAATGTTGACGCAAAAGCTATGGAAAAAATGTAAAAATGTAGGAAAGCGTTTATATCGTTACTTAATTTTGAAACTTCCTCCCCCTTCCTCTCGCGGATAAAACTCAAGCGCCGCTTGCGATTCTCTCAGTATAAATGCAGAGTCGCACGCGAAATTCTCTCAGTGCCAAATGAAAAAACATCGCCGCAAATCTGCGACCGAAACATTCAGTTCAAGCGCCAACACGTGTGTTCCGAAAAAATTTCCGGTCATTTTTAAAAATTAATTTTTAAAATTTTTAATTAAAAATTTTTTCAGAATTAAATTTTAAAAAATTAAATTTTTTTATAATTGAAACATTTTTTCTTTAGTTTTTCGAAACTTTGATTTTGAAAAGTGATTTTTTCGTGATTAAAATGTCAGTGCTGGGATTTAAAATTAAAAATGTGAGGAAGAATGAGAAAAATTTGGAAATGAAAGTGGAATGAAAATTGGTGAAGAAAAAAGAGAGACAAAGTGACAAAGAAAGGAGAAAGACGATAAAAGAGAAAGGAGAAAAAAGTGTCAGGATATTAAAAAAATGATTTTAGAATAGAGAGGAATAGAAAAATAAAAAATTAAACAGTGATTCAATTTTTTTTTTAAACGAAAGACAATAAAGGTATTTTTTGAATATGGATTTTTTTATGATTCCTGATTACCCAGGAAGTATAACAGCAGAATGTGATGTTATTTCTTCAAGTGGATTACCTAATCCTCTTCCGGAATTTGAGTGGTATTTTTTTATAAATCAACCCGTTGATTAGTGGCGAGCTTGGAAAAATTTTCCGAAGGAAAAAGAGGATTTTATCATTTTCGATCAGGTGATTATTTTTATTTTTTTAGAATTTCTTTTTTATCCCAAATAATAACAAAAAATTTTTAAATGCTTGAAAAATATTTTATTTTTTCCAAGGAACTGCTCAAGTTACCAAAAAACAAAAATACAAAAAAAAAAAATTAAGAAAATTTAGAAAAATTAAGAAAATTTAAAAAATTTTCTTAATTTAAAAAATAATCTTAAAAATATTTTAATAGCAAATTCGAATCTAAATCAAATTAGAGTTCTTTGACCTATGTTTTAATCGATTACTTTTTGCCTCGAGTTATTTTTATCTAATTTTGGCAGCTGAACAGAAAACCGAACAAAACAAATAGAAACTTCCTTCCTGGCAAAAAGAATATTGACAAATTGAACTTGTTTTCTATTCTCGCAAGAAGTGATGCAAGAAAATAGAAAAAAAATTACTATCACAATTATCGAGTGCGATTACTGTTACCTACGAAGTAATTTTACACCTTAGTGGAATATAAGCGTATTTAGTTTGCTTCATGGACTAAAATCGTTTAGACTCATTAGGGTGAAAGGAAGGAGGGAGGAAAAAAATTTCTGTCATTTGCAACACTGTTACTTTATATTATTTACTTTTTTCACATTTTGTGTTATTTTATTTTAATTTAATTTTAATTTAATTTTATTTTAATTTAATTTTTATTTAATTTCTTTTTATTTATCATTAAACAACAAAAATCCTTATATTCGAAAGAAAAAGGGCAAAAATAATAATAATAGTAACTTAATTTCCAAGCTACTCGATAATAATGATAATAATCCATAATAATAAATAAATATACTTGATATTTATTTACTTTCTTTATTTATATCTTGTTATTATTACTCGTGCCAATTCTCGCTTTGCCCCTGGACCGAAAATAGAATTGTAGAAATTATTTTCTGAAAGACTTTCAGTCAAAAAACAAGTTCAAAAAAGAAAAAAATTAAAAAAACAAAATTATCCAAAAATTTGCTCAATTCCAGACCGGAAGTGGATATTTTTTTTATTTCTTCACGTTAAAAATGTGAATATTGTAAACAATGAATTCTGAAGTTAAAATTGAGATAAAAAAAAATTAATCATCGTTGAATATCGTGAAAGTATAGGAATTGCCATGAGAAAAAGAAAAGTTGCTGACAAAGGCCAATGAATTCACATTTGTAAGTTTGTGAGTCACAAAGCAAGGCTCGTATTCTTCAAATATTTTGTTTCTTCATCTGTAGTGATTAATCGCCATTTCATTCCGGAATTATTCACTTGTATTATCAGAGTGAATGAAAAATTTTGTTTTGTAAACAAAAATATGATTTCGTTATGTTCCAATATATTTGACAAACATATAAATTTAATTTGACTCATAAATTTATAAATATATATAAATATATATTTAAATTCTTATAAAATTATTTTTAAGGGTGTTGGAACCAAGTTCTAATCTAAAAATTCGATTTCTTCATTTTACTCAACAAATTTTAAATTTGGAATTTTTTCCCTCCGTAGAATTAATCAATTGTTGACTAGAATTATGCGTACAGAGCGAAAAAATTTCTAATTCTAATATCTAAATATTTTTGAAGTAAAATGAAAATATTAAATTTTGAAGTTAAATTTTTATTTCCTCGTTTTATGCAAAAAGTATTGAAACTAAATATTTTTTCGCTCTGTACGCAGTTTTCTATTTGAAAAAGGATTAGTGCTACAGAGCGAAAAAATATTTATTTATAATTTTCGTTGAGTAAAATGAAGAATACAATTTGGAGCAAAACTTGAGTCCAGAAATTGATTCTTTTAATTGATAATCGAAATTCTTTGTATTTAATCAGAAAACTGTCTTTCTCTCTCTGAAACATAATTTAAAAATAATTTTCATTCTTTTGTAAAGTCTTTTGATCGCTTTTATTAAATTCCGGAGAACCTGATTATCAGGAACGTCACTCTGAAGATAATTGTTCTTGTTTAAAGAATATTCACGCAGCTATTTATTTATCAGTCCAAGTTTTAAGTTTTTCATTATAATTCTAATTTTTAATTTTATCCTCTGTTTTTTAGCTGATGATCGACGCTTTTTGAAACACGATGATAAAACGACTGAAATACTGGTGGAAAGTTATTCGCACAGAAGACTCGAAAGGTGTAAGAAGATTTTTATTTTTCTTTCATTTTTTAAAATGTTTATTTAAGTTAAGCTTATTTTTTTTTTATTAATTTATAAATTGTCAGAAGTGGTTCAAATTTGATTATATAAAATTTTTTTTTATATTTATTTAACTTAAGCTTATATTTTTTTATTAATTTAAAAATTTTGAGAAGTGGTTCAAATTGGATTATAAAAAAATTGGAATAAAAATAAAAATAAAAATTTAATAAAGCTCGGGTCTCAAAATTAAAAAAATAAAAAATAAAAAATAAATAAAAATAAATATAAATATTTCATCTGCGAGTAGATCAAGTCGTGTATATGGTCAGCCTGATAAAACTTTTAAAACAAGAAGAAAGAAAATGATATCCGAAACTTTCTTTATTAAAACTTTCTTTATTAAAAATTTTTTATCAAAAATTCTGTATTAACAATTAAAACCGAAATGATTAATTAAAGGACAAAAGTGAAGATATTTAAAAATCCAATAATTACGGTACAAAGTGAAGTAAAAATAAAATGTTAAAAAAAAAACATAAATATAGTTTTTCTTTAAAAATTGAAAGCCGTTATTCAGCTTTGAGGCGTGACGATTTCAAAAAGTTCAATTCTTATCCCAAGGTCGGATCAATCGATTGTCGTTAAACGTTTCTGCAGATTTGTTTAATTTATGCATGTCGCCAATTATCTTCGTCCATCGCACTTCTGGAACAATCGTTTCCCTTTTCCTCTCCATATCGAAGGACACATTGTAGATTGTAAACTGCAATTTGTATAGTGGAAAATATTTGTCTGGAGAACAACATTTACTTTATGCATTAATTTGCTATCGATCCATTAATCACACTGATTGGTTTCCTTATCTTCCAGTACTAAAAAAAAAAAAATAAAAAAAATGTGGGACTTTAGGGTGGCCACAAGATTAATTTAATTTTTCAATTTCCCTGATATTTCTTTGATTTTTCCTTGACTTTCAGACAAATTAAAAATTTTAAAATTCAATTTTAATTACATTAAATTTATTTATTTAATTTTCATTATTTTAATTTTTTAATCTTAATTTTTTTTAATAAAAAAAAATTTTTATGTAATTTAATTTGTTTTTTTAATTTTTATTTATTTCTTTCTATTTATTTATTACTTATTAAATTTATTAATCTGTTAAAATTCATTAAAATTTTTTGAAATAACTAGATAAATCTTAAAATTTCACGAAAAACTTCAAAATATTTTTAAATTCCTTAAAATCACTTTAAAATAATCAAAATTTCTTAAAATCCTTTATAATTCCACGAAAAATTTTTAAATCCCTTGAAATACATAAAAAATCTGTTTAAATTTTTGAAGGAACTTTAAAATCTATTAAAATTACTTTAAATAATACCTTCTCTGATGAGAATGTAAAAATTAAAATTTCGTAAAATTTGGTACAAGCTTTTTAAAATCTTTCAAATTCCACAAGGAACTTCAAAATTCCTTTAAATTCTTTGAATTCCATTAAATCTTTAAAATATTATACAAACCTTTTACAATTCGAAGAAATACCTTCAAATTTCACTAATATTTTTTAAATTCCTCAAAATCTCTTAAAATTTCCTGTAATTGTTCAAAATTCCATAAAATATTTTCAGAATATTTGGAAATATTTTTAAATTCCACGTAGAACTTTAAAATCCCTCAAAATACATAAAAATCTCTTAAAATTATTGGAAACCTATTGAAATCCCTTAAAATTCGCTGAAATCTTTTGAAATTCCTAGAAATGTCTTAAAATTTCTTAATATTCCACTACAATATTTAAAATTCCATGAAATCCTTTCCAATTATTTTTAAAAATATTTTAAAAATCATAAAAATCTCGAGAAATTCTACAAATTTTTACAAAAACTTTTATAAATTATAAAAATTCGGTGAAATCCTTTAAAATTCCATGAAGAATAGTTAAATTCCTTAAAATCACTTTAAAATAATTAAAATTCCTTAAAATTCTTTGAAATTTCACTAAATCTTTAAAATATTCCACAAATCTTTTAAAATTCCACGAAATTCCTTCAAATTTGTTAATATTTCATGAAATCCCTTCAATTTTCACTAATCTTTTTAAAAATTCATAAAAATCTCTTAAAATTCCCTGTAATTTTTAAAATTCCATTAGGAATATTAAAATTACTTTTAAAATGACAAAATTACTTTAAACTTGTACAAGTTTCTTAAAATCCTTCCTCACAAAACTTTAAAATACCTTAAAATTATTTAAAAAAATTAAAATCTTAAAATTCTTACAATCTTTTTAAAATCCTTTAAAATTCCACGAAAATATTTTAAAATCCCTCAAAATTTCTTATATTTTTTCCAAGTTTCTTAAAATCTTTCATATTCCACAAGGAACTTCAAAATTCCTTTAAATTCTTTGAGTTCCATTAAATCTTTAAAATATTTAATATTAATAATAAAATATTAAACCTTTTACAATTCGAAGAAATACCTTCAAATTTCACTAATATTTTTTAAATTCCTCAAAATCTCTTAAAATTTCCTGTAATTGTTCAAAATTCCATAAAATATTTTCAGAATATTTGGAAATATTTTTAAATTCCACGTAGAACTTTAAAATCCCTCAAAATACATAAAAATCTCTTAAAATTATTGGAAACCTATTGAAA
>UCOK01019200.1:17421-71281 GCA_900474325.1 Synergus umbraculus
TTCCACTACAATATTTAAAATTCCATGAAATCCTTTCCAATTATTTTTAAAAATATTTTACAAATCATAAAAATCTCGAGAAATTCTACAAATTTTTACAAAAACTTTTATAAATTATAAAAATTCTGTGAAATCCTTTAAAATTCCATGAAGAATAATTAAATTCCTTAAAATCACTTTAAAATAATTAAAATTCCTTAAAATTCTTTGAAATTTCACTAAATCTTTAAAATATTCCACAAATCTTTTAAAATTCCACGAAATTCCTTCAAATTTGTTAATATTTCATGAAATCCCTTCAATTTTCACTAATCTTTTTAAAAATTCATAAAAATCTCTTAAAATTTCCTGTAATTTTTAAAATTCCATTAGGAATATTAAAATTACTTTTAAAATGACAAAATTACTTTAAACTTGTACAAGTTTCTTAAAATCCTTCCACGCAAAACTTTAAAATACCTTAAAATTATTTTAAAAAATTAAAATCTTAAAATTCTTACAATCTTTTTAAAATCCTTTAAAATTCCACGAAAATATTTTAAAATCCCTCAAAATTTCTTATATTTTTTCCAAGTTTCTTAAAATCTTTTATAATTCCACGAAGAACTTTAAAATCCCTTAAAATTCGTAAAAATATTTTTAAATTATTGAGAAATTTCCAAAATTCCCTAATATTCCAAAAAATCTTTTAAAAAATCATAAAAACCCCACTAATCATTTTTTTTCTTTCCTAGGTGTTTGCTGGATTGGCAGCCCACTCAGGACAAATTTCAGTGGGACTTTCACAAGGGTTCAGTGCAGTTTTGATCCCGAAATTGTTGGAAACGAATTTCGCGACAGTATCAGAATGTTCCTGGATTGCATCTTTGGGAGTCATATCAAATCCCCTGGGAGCTTTAATCGCCGGGGTAATGGCTGAGTTTTATGGAAGAAGGTCTGCAATTGTTCTTGCAACTTTGCCTCATGTCGCTGGCTGGCTTGTTATCGCTTTTTCTACTAGTGTTCCTCTTCTTTATACCGGAAGATTCATCAGCGGAATCGGCACTGGAATGGCCAATGGCCTCTACCTCTACGTCAGCGAGGTTCGCATTTTCTCCAGATTTGAATATTTGTAAATATTACAATTTTTGTAATATTTCAATTTTTAAGGGTGTTGGAGCCAAGTTATAATATAAAAAATTCGATTTCCTCATTTTACTCAACAAATATTGAATTTGGAATTTTTTCCCTTGGTAGAATTAATAAATACTTAACTAGAATTATGCGTACAGAGCGAAAAAATATAATTTTTATATATAATGTATATAAATAATTTTTTTAAGGGCGTTGGACCCAAGTGTTAAACTCAAAATTCAATTCTCCATTTTACTCAACGAAAATTGTAGATAAATATTTTTTCGCTCTGTAGCACTAATATTTTTTCAAATATAAGACTGCGTACAGAGCGAAATAATTCTTTGTTTCGATACTTTTTGCATAAAACGAAGAAATCAAAATCTAACTTCAAAATTGAATATTTTCATTTTATTTAAAAATATTTGAATTAGATATTTTTTCGCTCTGTATGCATAATTCTAGTTAAAAGTTGATTAATTTCACAGCAGGAAAAAATTCCAAATTTAATATTTGTTGAGTAAAATGAAGAAATCGAATTTTTAGATTAGAACTTGGCTCCCTTAATAATTTTTTTAGAATATTTTTTAAAATATTTTCTTTTTTTTAATAGGCTGCAGCCCCTCATCAGAGAGCTTGGCTGGCAAGTTTAGGACCTGTTCTAGTTTCATTTGGAGTCCTAATGGCATACAGTTTAGGGGCCATGACCACGTGGCAAAAAACCGCTGCCATAAGTGTGGGACCTGCCATTTTGTCCTTAGCACTAACGAGGTAAACTTACTTTTAATACATATATAAAAAAATCATGCGAAATTTTCTTTAATTAAACTTTAATTTTTAATTTTTTTAAAAATTTTCTAATTTTTTTTAAGGGTGTTGGGGCCAAGTTTGAATGTAAAAATTCGATTTCTTCATTTTACTCAACAAATATTAAATTTGGAATTTTTTCCCTCGGTAGAATTAATCAATTTTTAACTAGAAATATGCGTACAGAGCGAGAAAATATCTAATTCAAATATTTTGTTATTAAAATGAAAATATTCAATTTTAAGTTTAGATTTTGATTTCCTCGTTTTATGCAAAAAATATCGAAAATAAATATTTTTTCGCTCTGTACGCAGTTTCATATTTGAAAAAAGATTAGTTCTACAGAGCGAAAAAATATTTATCTATAATTTTCGTTGATTAAAATGAAGAATGGAATTTTTAGCTTAATTAAATTAATTAAATAAATTTAAAAAATTTTTTTTGTAAATAGGATATTGCCCGAAACTCCAGCATGGCTAGCAGCAAGGGGTCGAATAGAAGAAGCGAAGGAATCTCTTCTCTGGCTTCGAGGACCAGGTTTATCAGCCGATAGAGAGCATCGAGAACTATCTGAAGCAAATTCGAAACGAGACCTGTCTGAAAAAAATATATTCAAGTCGATGGAAGCCTCGAAAATCTGGAAACCATTTGTTATACTCTTCCTCTTTTTTGCTCTTCAACAACTTTCCGGAATTTATGTTATACTTTTTTACGCCGTCACTGTCCTCAAGGACATTGGAGTTAGTGTTGATGAGTACCTTGGAAGCGTTGGGATTGGCGCCGTTAGGTTGTTAGCTTCAATTCTTGGGGCAGCTTTAGCCAGAAGCTTAGG
Source organism: Synergus umbraculus (assembly GCA_900474325.1). Lineage (NCBI taxonomy): Eukaryota > Metazoa > Arthropoda > Insecta > Hymenoptera > Cynipidae > Synergus > Synergus umbraculus. The sequence goes on from UCOK01019200.1 coordinate 20,174, forward strand.
TAGAAAAACATTGGCTTGTGCGAGTGGACTTGGAATGGCGCTTTCTGCCCTCGGAGTCGCCTTATCTGTTCGGTAACAATTTTTACTTAAAAAAAATTTAATTAAGCTCGTTGGACCCAAAATCAAAATTGAATTCTCCATTTTACTCAACGAAAATTATAGATAAATATTTTTTCGCTCTGTAGCACTAATCTTTTTTCAAATATAAAACTGCGTACAGAGCGAAAAAATATTTAATTTCGATACTTTTTGCATAAAACGAGGAAATCAAAATCTAACTTTAAAATTTAATATTTTCATTTTAATAACAAAATATTTGAATTAGATATTTTATCGATCTGTACGCATAATTCTATTTAAAAGTTGATTAATTCTACAAAAGGAAAAAATTCCAAATTTAATATTTATTGAGTAAAATGAAGAAATCGAATTTTTAGATTAAAACTTGGTTCCAACACCCTTAGAAATTAAAATATAATTAAAATTTTTTATTTTTAGATTTTATCTACCATCTTTGATTCCACTGACTTGTGTCGCCAGCCACGTGGGATTTTCTATGATAGGCTACCTCACCTTGCCGTGGGTCATGACCTCGGAACTTTACCCTTTGAGACTGAGGGGAGTTTTTGGGGGACTGACGACCAGCATTGCTCAACTTTTAACATTTGCTGCTGTTAAAACTTATCCTGACATGAGTTCCGTTTTTGGACTCGAAACAACTATGTGGACCTTCAGTGTTGCTGGCTTATTAGGTAAAACTATAAAAAGAATGGAAATTAAAAAGACTTATTTAAAAAATTTTTTAAATTTCTAAAAATGAATTTAAAACAATTTTTTTAAATAGAGAAGAAAAAAAAATAATCGCGGGCGTGTAGGTTTGCCCTCGTCCATTAAAATTTCACGAAAACCTACCTCTTAAAGTTGGAGCCAAGTTCTAATCTAAAAAAATTCGATTTCCTCATTTTACTCAACAAGTATTGAATTTGGAATTTTTCCCCTTGGTAGAATTAATAAATACTTAACTAGAATTATGCGTACAGAGCCAGAAAATATCTAATTTGAATATTTAAAAAAAAAATGAAAATATTAAATTTTGAAGTCAGATTTTGATTTCCTCGTTTTGTGCAAAAAGTATTAAAATTAAATATTTTTTCGCTCTGTACGCAGTTTTATATTTGAAAAAAGATTAGTGCTACAGAGCGAAAAAATATTTATCTACAATTTTCGTTGAGTAAAATGGAGAATAGAATTTTCAGTTTAACACTTGGGTCAACAGTTTTTAAATCAAATTTTAAATTCTACTAAATCTTTTAAAAATCGTAAAAATCAAAAGAACCGGTTGAAATTTCTTTAAATTATTTAAAATCTCATGAGATTCTATAAAATCTTTTAAAAATCATAAAAAATCTGTTGAGTTCTCCTCGAAATTTCATAAAACTTCGTGAAAACATTAAAAATCCCTTCCAATTCCCTGGAGTTCTTAAAAGTAATTAAAAATTTTATGAATTCTTTTTAAATTCCTCGAACAATCCTAAAATTCTTTAAAATGCTGCAAAATCTAAAAAAAGTCCTAAAAAACTCCTTTTAAAATTTCTCTCTAAAAAGGTGATGTAACGAAATTTCTCTAAAATCTCGCATAAATTGTTCGAAACCTACTCTCTAAATTTAAATCAGCAAAATTTCGCTAGTTCAAATTAAGGGTGTTGGAACCAAGTTCTATTCTAAAAATTCGATTTCTTCATTTTACTCAACAAATATGAAATGTAGAATTTTTTCCTTCAGCAGAATTAATCAATTTTTACCTAGAATTATGCGTACAGAGCCAGAAAATATCCAATTCAAATATTTTTTAAGTAAACTGAAAATATTAAATTTTAAAGTTAGATTTTGATTTCCTCGTTTTATGCAAAAAGTATCGAAATTAAATATTTTTTCGCTCTGTACGCAGTCTTATATTTGAAAAAAGATTAGTGCTACAGAGCGAAAAAATATTTATCTACAATTTTCGTTGAGTAAAATGGAGAATTGAATTTTGAGTTTAACACTTGGGTCCAACGCCCTTAAGGGAGTGATTGGCTTTTGAATGGCTTGAAGTTGTAAGAATGAAAACAAATAGTTTTACTGATTTGCTAGTTTAATTAAAAGACATTATGCAAATAAATTTTATTTTGTATTAATGAATTTTTTATTAATTTTTAAGGTGCTGTCTTCGCAGTGACAACACTTCCAGAAACACGAGGTCGTAGCCTGGAGCAAATAGAAACTGGATTTTCGAGCGACTCCTCCTCGAAGTCAAAATTGTCAATCGTCACTGAACCGAAGAATGTGACATTGAAGAATTATACGATCATATCAGAGGACAAGTATTCTAATATGATAGCCAATGCCTACGCCTATGATAATTTTTGTCTCGATTTGACTTTCGACGATATCGAGAAAAATCACCGATCAGAGAATAATTTTGGAAAGGATCCCAGATATGAAATTAGCTGCATTGCCGTGGAAAAGTTGTACCTCTAAATCACATAAAAACTATAAAAAGTGAATCAAGAAAAAATTAATATTTTACATTTTTCAATTAGAAATATGTTTAAAAATATTTTTAAAAATATTTTTAATGGAAAAAAGAATCGAGGAAACTTTAATTGTAAAAATCTTTCGATTAAGGATATTTATTTGCACTCAAATCAAAAGTCGAGAGATTTAGCTTTTATTTTATTTTATTTTTTTTTTTGAACAGTAGAACACCATCCAGTATTAGAAACATTCCAATAATTTTGTAATATATGATAAAAAATTAAAGAGTTGATCTCTTTGTAAATATGTACAGTCAAAATGTTGACAAATGTTTTTTTGTTTGCTGTCAGCCTTCAGTTTTTAATTTAGGATAATTTTTGTGATGAATGTGTATTTAGTCTTTGTATGAGCGAAGAATAAAGTGTATTATTAATTTATAGCAAAATAAAAGAAGTTTTTGTCTTAAACTCCGAATAAAATAAAAAAGAATTGAATTTTTTAGCATTCTGTTTTATTTACGTACGAATTTATATAATTACAATATAATAAAATCTCATGTGTTTTATTATAATAATCTCTCATTGAGGGTCAAATTATTCGCTCACTGAAATAAAAACAATTTCAAAAAATGTATTAATTATCTAACATCGATCTTTAAAAAAGTGACTAAATTTTTCTTCTATTAAAATTATTCTTCCGCAGCTTTCAAACTCGAATAAATAAAAACTTTAAATAAAATAGAAATCAATTTTGAATCCTACTTAATAAATTTGATGACCTAATTTAATTTCTAATCGCATTGCATTTCGTAATTACTATATATTTTTATTTCCAAGACCGTTTTCGGAGATTTAATAAGACTTCAGAAAAAGGATGGCCAAAAAATTTCGTTTTCAAAATTCGGGTTGGAACTAAATTTTAAACACAAAATTCGAATTTTTCCAGCATTGCTACCAATAATAACAGTGTTACCAATCACAATCGACAGTGTTGCCAATACCAAATTTTCGGGGTTTCCCGCGCTTATTAAAAATTTTATACAATTTCTAATTGTAAAACCATTAAAAATAAATTTGTATTATTCTAATAAGTAACTTTTATTTTAACATCCTTGACTCGCGGCCATCCTGAGAAATAATAAAAGGTCTTGAAAATTCGCAGCCTATTCACTCGGGCAGTTAAGGCTCTTCTGTAAATTTCTATGAAAATAGCTATCGATACTTATTTCGTATTTTCGGTTAAATATAATTATAGTACTCTTTATAGAGCGAAAAAGTGTAAATTCACTTTTTAATTTACACCAATTAACTTGAGATATTACCATCCCTAAATACAAAAAGAATAAAATATATTATGTGTACTATTCTAAAATCTCTGTTTCATATTACAGAGATTACAATATAAATTATAAATATTTTTTACTTTAAAATCTATGGTAATTTAAGTATCGACTTTCGGTTTAAAACTTTTAGTTTCTGACCTTAAGAATTCAAGCACCGATTTTTAAGATTGGTACTAAGCTGAAATTAATATTTATTAAGTTAATAATATTAAATAATTAGTGTATTAAATTTGTTGTCTAAGCGAATTGTTGATAAATTACATTTACAATTAAATTCTTCCTAAATGAAATTCTTTTCTAAGCTATGGAATCTTCATTGTTTTTAAGTTCAAGACGATTGAAACTTTTAAACTTGGAAATTTCGGACTTCTATACTTCCTAAATTAAATTACTAAATTAAATATGTCTAGATTACATAATTGCTAGTTTAAGTAATAAATTATTTAGTGCACTGGTTACTTATTTTAGCGAGAATTTTTTTAAGTAGGCGATTATTTGATACTTCTAAAAAATGCAAAATAAATAAATTCTAGTATTTTTCAACTATTTAGTGGACTATACTTAATTTGCAAAAAAAAGGTGCAGCAAATTTTGTACCATTATTCATATTTGAAGTTTCAAGTATTCACTGCAGAGAGTATCGAGTCAACAGAGTCTTTCCTTTCTTACAATTAATCAGATTCGAAATAAAAATCAAGTTTCCTTTCCTCAAATTTTATTTCAACTCATTTTTGGTACTTATTTTAATTAAATTTTTATTCAGTTCATTGTTAGTATGAAGTTAATTATTTTAAAAATTAATCTCTATTATGAAGAAATGAAACTTGACCGATTTACATTTCTGAATTTTATTTACAATTAAAAATTCACAGTTTTTCATTCTTCCAGTCAAACGACTATGAATTATTTTCTCACAGATTTCCACTTTTCATTTGTTCACTTCTTATTTATATTGTCATACTTGTGCTTTTTTGAAATTTGTTTTTCATTTTTGCTGGCGGCAACAAAAAAATGAGATTCTTTCCCCAGTTTTCTTCAAATTAAAACCCCCCGGAATTTTAAACGCTCAGTTTTCTTCTCTTAAAATTTCTTAATGAGAAAGCCTTATAGCTATTCTGAGTATTGAAACTTTAATTTCTAAATCTTCAATCATCCAAAGCAAAACTTCTAAATTTTGAAATATTTGGCACGAAAAATAAACTATCTAATATCAATTGCTACAAATAAATCGAAAATACAACCAGCTTTTGATGTCTTTCCATAAAGTATAGAAAAATTTCCTCTCGACGATCAAAAAATTCCTCGTTATCTGCAATAAATAATTACAAATTTTTTTAAACCAAGTAAAACAAAATATGTTTACAAACAAAAAAAAATATATATATATATACTCACTGCTCGTAATTTCTATTTAATCGAACATCAGTTTTCCCATTTGTTTCTGGAATCCGCGTCGTTTTTTCCACTAGTATATCAATTAACGAATTAATTTCACAGTGAGCGGAGTAACAAATAGTTGGACTTTTTGGATCCGTAGAATTATTTTCTGCATCCAAAGTTTGACGATCTTGTAAAATTTTTACACAGTCATCGTGGCCTCTTGTTTTTGCTAAATATAGAGGCGTTTTTCCTTTCTCTTCCTTGATATTTACGTCTGGGTAAAATCGAAGAAGTAGATGAATAATGTCCCGATGTCCGTGATAAGCCTATAAATAATTTTATATAATTTACTTTTAAATAAAACCATTTTACAACCTGTCTGTCATAACAAAAGGGTACAGTCAAAACAAAAAGTCTTGATTCTTGAAAAAAAGACAGCTGCAAGATATTTTCATAGTGTAGAGAGATTTTTTACCGCTAAATGTAAAGGTGTGAGTGAAGGTGAAAGTAGAACTTCATTCAATGAAGACGACGAGCCAGATTGTTGATAAGTTTGTAAAAGAATTTGAATCGTATGTTGATTTCCTCCCACAGTCGCATAATGAATTGCAGCAAAATTATTTTTGTCCCGCAAAAATGGATCTGCCTTGTGGTCGATTAAGTACCGGACACATCTGGAAAATTCCGATCATATTTTTATTTCTTCTTTTAGAGTTAAACTATTTTTAATATATTTTTTTTCATTTTAAATTTGAAATATTTACTGAGCACAGGTTTGAGCCGGATGAGAAGCCGCAGCAGCAAAATGCAAAGGAGTCACTCCTTTTGTGTCTTTTGCATTAGGGTCACTACCGAAACCAATAAGAGTAAAAATACAGACATAATGTCCTTGGCTTGCCGCATAGTGAAGAGGCCATCTATCTTCGTCGTCAGTCTTTCGAAAATCAGATCCAATCGAAAGCAAAAGGTCCAGACAGTTTACTGAACCCTGAAAATTATTCAAATTTATTTATTATACGTTATTTCAGTTTTATACGTCGTTTTAATAGCAATCAACAATTTTTTTTTCACATTTCGATTATGTTGCCTACCTTGAAAGCTGCTAAATGCAAAGGCGTTCTGCCCTTCGCATCTTTGGCATCAATATGCCGAATATCTACTTGCAGCAATTTTCTACAAACCTGCAAAAAAAACCACTTATGCAAAAAATATTTATCTATAATTTTCGTTGAGTAAAATGGAGAATGAAATTTTAAGCTTAACACGATATTAAGTTTTTAAAAAATAAATTGAAAGAATCTTCCGTACTTCAATGCGACCTTTCAAGCAACTGAAATGTAAAGGCGTTTGTTGTGAAGAATTTCTAGACGAAGGTGAGGCTCCATGTTCCAAAAGCTCCATCGTCAAACATTCGTGACCGTACCTAAAATAAAAAAAAGTATTAGGTTGTATTAAAAAACCTATAGTACTTCTTTTCTTTTTTTTTGTAATTTTTTTTTTTACCAAGCTGCAAAATGAAGAGCAGTATTTCCATTATTGTCCTTAGTTTCTACCAAAGCCCCGGCATACAATAAACTTCTCGAGTGAGTGAATCTTCCATGAATGGCAGTCATATGCAAAGGAGTTCGGCCAATGGCAGACTGAACATTAATTTGTGCTCCTGCTTGCAGTAGAATTTCGAAACAATGTACGCTGTTCGAACTCGCAGAGGATATATGTAAAGGTGTTTGACCCTGAGAATTTTTCGCCTCTGAAAAATAAAATTCCAAGCAATTTAATTTAAAAGCTTTAAACCCAAGTGTTGAGCTCAAAATTCCATTCTCCATTTTACTCAACGAAAATAATAGATAAATATTTTTTCGCTCTGTAACACTAATCTTTTTTCAATTATAAGACTGCGTACAGAGCGAAAAAATATTTAATTTCAATACTTTTTGCATAAAACGAAGAAATCAAAATCTGACTTCAAAATTGAATATTTTCATTTTACTTAAAACATATTTGAATTAGATGTTTTCTCGCTCTGTACGCATAATTCTAGTTAAAAATTGATTAATTCTACCGAGGGAAAAAATCCCAAATTTAATATTAATTGAATAAAACAAAGAAATCGAATTTTTAGATTAGAACTAAAATGTAAATATAAATTTTCTATACTTTACCAATATTTGCTCTATTGTTGATTAATTCTGTGAGTGAATTCGCCTGGCCATTTAAGCATGCAACGTGCATAGGAGTATTTCCATGAAATGTTCGAGCCTCAATATCCGCTTCCGCTTCAATCAAAAGTTTCATGCATTTTATTCTCCCAGAAGCCACTGCTGCATGTAATGCTGTGTATGAATCACGATCCTGAAAAAATATTTAAAAAGTATTTTAAAATATGTAAAAGACTTTTCTTTATTTTTCTCATTAATTGTCATTTATTTAAAAATTCTCACCTTTGCGTCGACTTGAGCCTCCTTTTCAAGTAAAATTTCCACGATATTGTCGTACCCCATGTGCGCAGCTAAATGCAAAGCCCTTCTGCCGTTTTTGTCACCGTCTTCGATTAAAGATTTATGCTGTCTCAAAAGAAATTCCGTCATGCTTTCGTGGCCATTAAAAGCAGCATGATGTAAACACGTTCTTCCCTCACTGTAAGTAAAATTAAAATATTCAATTTTGAAGTTAGATTTTGAATTCTTCGTTTTATGCAAAAAGTATCTAAATTAAATATTTTTTCGCTCTATATACAGTTTTATAATTGAAACAAGATTAGTGTTACAGAGCGAAAAAATACTTATTTATAATTTTCGTTGAGTAATATGGAGAATGGAATTATGAGTTTAACATTGGGTCCAACACCCTTAATAACTTTTAAATTCGAATCAATTTTCGAACCTTTTAAGACCAATTTTCGAAAATTACGAACCTATCTTTGGCATTAATATTCACAAACTGCATCAACTGCTTTGCACAATGAACAGAATTATTAGCGGCTGCAATATGAAGTGGAGTTTGTTGATTGCAATCTTTAGCATCAGCTTGGGAATTGTGTTTCAAAAGAACAGTAACCGTGGCTCGGTCATTGGAATAACATGCCTTGTGCAGTGGAATTTGACCAGATTTGTCCTTCTTATTCACGTCAGCGCCCCTCGATATTAAAATTTCCACAATTCGGACGTCGCCCCTAGAAAATAGCAAAAATCGATTTAAGGCTGTTGGAACCAAGTTTTACCTTCAAAATCCTCTTTCTCTATTTTACATAAAAAATATTACAAATAGATATTTTTTCGCACTGTACACATACTTATATTTGAAAAATAAGTACCAGTACAGAGAAAAAAATATCTACTTATAACATTTGTTATCTAAACTGAAGAAATCGAATTTTTAAGCTTGAACTTCAATTTATGTTCCTTAATTAAACTTTAGAAGACGAATATAAATAAATATTGTATAAAAGATTTACAGGAAAACAATATCTAATTAAAATATTTGTTAAATAAACTAAAGAAATAAAAATTTAAGGCAAGAGCTTAGGTCCAACATCCTTAATTTTTTAATAAGCATAGATATATGTATAATATATAACAAACAATATATGTATAATAAAAATAAAATAATAATATTACCTGTACGCTGCAGCGTGTAGAAGCGAACGATTTTCTGAATCTTGCCAATTTATATCCTCATCTTGTAACATTGATTGCACCCCCTCAAAATTTCCTCGGAAAATAGCTTGGAGCAAAGGTGGCTAAAAAAATAAAACAAAATGTAGAATTAATCCATTTTTAACTATAATTATGCGTACAGAGCGAGAAAATATTCAAGTCAAATATTTTTTAAGTAAAATGAAAATATTCAATTTTGAAGTCAGATTTTTATTTCTTCGTTTTATGCAAAAAGTATCAAAATTAAATATTTTTTCTCTCTGTACGTAGTATTATATTTGGAAAAAGATTATCGCTACAGAGCGAAAAATATATTATCTATAATTTTCGTTTAGTAAAATGGAAAATGGAATTTTGAGCTTAACACTTGGATCCAACGCTCTTAATAATGAGATCTTGAATTCAATAAAAAGTAATTGTCACTTAAATATATAAAATATTTTCAATATAAGTTTCATTTAATTTCCATTAAATTTTCTGCTTTTAAATTTCGAATGTTTTTTGAATTTCGAACGTTTTTCGAATTTCGAACGTTTTCGAATTTCGAACGTTTTTCGAATTTCGAACGTTTTCGAATTTCGAACGTTTTTCGAATTTCGAACGTTTTCGAAACTTCGCAAATTTTTCAATTGCTGCAGAAATGTCAAAAATATTCAATAGAGACAGAAAATAACCTACCTCGTCATAAAGTTGATTCTCACTCATCGTACCGATTTAAAAAAAATTCTAAATTCACTAATCGATATCTAACTATCAAATTTTCCTAAAAAAGGAAAAAAGAGTCTTAAAACCAGAAGTAGTCAGTCTTGAAAAATTGTTTTTCATTATCCTCATTTTGTTGACAGATTGTGTCAGCTGAGCTGTCAAAATGACAAGACTCTCTTATTTCTCGACTGCATTTTACTCTTCAACTTTCATCAACTTGATTAAAATCACTAGATTAAAACCAAGAATAAAAGACACTTTATTAAATCTATAAAGAAAAAAAACTATTTTATTGATAGAAATGCGGTTTTGGTTAAAAAAAGGGTTAGACAGACAAAGGATGAAAATTGGAGGAAGGAGGAGTGGAACAGGAATGAGCAGGAATCAGGAACATGTGGAGGGAGGAACGGGACGTCCATTAATCGATTTTCAACTCGAAAATTCGACCTATTCCTGGAATCTACATAAAAAGTAGATTTTCGATCAGAAATCCTGCAATAATAAACTTTCTTAGGTTTTAGCAACATTTATGATCAATTTGACTTATATTATTCACATTTACAACTTCATATTTCAATCTCAACATTTATAAATCGAATTTCAATTGTTTTTAATTTTTCAGATTTAAAAAGCCCGCGCTTATTGAACCAATGAGAGCCATTCTTTCCAAACGTCACGTTTGACATTCCCGTGCTACGTCACGAGCGTGTGAAGCCACATTTTGCATTTTCAATTAATTAATATACTTAATAATAAGAATATTAATAATAATAATATTCAGTTTTTATTAATTTCAGTTTTATCTCCTTTTGTTTGAATTTATAAATTTCTATACTAAATCTTTGATCGAATATCAAAAAGAGATATTTTGAAATTGGGGTTTTGAAAAGCCCGCGCTTGGGGGAACCAATCAGAAAGCGTATTTTAAATAAATCAGAAATGACGTCACTGGATTGGAATTAAATGCAGGTGAAGTGACGTATTGTCATCTGGCATGGCTGTCATGGCCGTCGACAGTCATCGCTTTATAACCTGACAGATCGGAATTATTATTTGATATAAAAAGTAGATTTCTAATAATCGCAATCATTGTATATATAAAAAATTGTGCATGTTTCCATGTTTTGCTGCGGCATGGCTTGTGAGGCGTGTTCTGCAAAATTTTCCCTTTTTAAGAGAAAAGTAAGTGTCAGATAAAAATACGGAAATTTCAAGTTTCGACTTGTCAAAAATTCTTAGAAAAAAAAAACTTCTGGTGGGCGAGAAAATGTGTTTTATAATGTGATGTCATTTTTTATTTCGACAAAAGTTTTCGTAGTTGGGTTGTTTCGTGGAAAATATAAGAATTTATCACCTGATCAAGTGGCTAAGTGACTTTTTTCTGATTGTTTTTTTTTGTTTTGTTGGCGATAGTTGCAGAAGAAATTTTAATGACATTTTCATTGTTAATATTGCGTTGTTTTTGTATATGTTTGTGTCAGTTGGCAAGTGATCTTTTACTCCTCTCAATTTTTTTATTTCACATTGGAATTTTCGATATTTGAAAAACGTTCGATATTTGAAAAACGTTCGAAATTTGAAAAACGTTCGAAATTCGAAAAACGTTCGTAATTCGATAACAGAGAATTTAATTGAAATTAAATGAAAATTAATTGGTCTTCGTGAGAGAAAATTAATAAATATCACAGTTCTTTTCTTGGCTAGACATGTAGAATAAATTTGAATGAGATTTTCGATAATAATATTGCGTTATTGTCTTCTGGGTTGTATTAGTTTTTAAATTAAACTTTGAATCAAATATTCATTATATGAACAGGAAACAATTAAAATTATTACTGCAAATGATACATGAATTACAATTATAAATTTTCGTTAACAAGTTATTTATAATCATGATATGTAATTAAAAATTATTATATTATACGTATAATAAAAAGTAAAATATCTAAATGAACACACTTAATGAATTGAAGAAATTAGTTGCAAAAAGATAATAAATTGCTGACGCGCTACTTAGATATGAATCAGATTTTCCAAGAATGAAACACTATAATATAACTCAAATATTTATTTAATATTTAAATATTTTTATCAGTCTTTAAAATGAGACCAAAGGCTTTTAAAAATAATAAATATATTTTCGGGTTTATTGGAATTTTGGAAAACATCGAAATTTGTTTTTTTGGCAATATATTTTTATAAAATACAAATTTTAACTTCCCCTTTGGTTTATTAGACGCAGAATTATAATTAGAATTAGAATTTACACTTTCGTACTATTTTGGAGAAAAGTTTTTCAAGTAAATATTATAAAAATTAGAATATATTAAGGGTGTTGGAGTCAAGTTCTAATCTAAACATTCGATTTCTTCATTTTACTCAACAAATATTAAATTTGGAATTTTTTCCTTCTGTAGAATTAATCAATTTTTCACTAGAATCATGCGTAAAGAGCCAGAAAATATCCAATTCAAATATTTTTTAAGAAAAATGAAAATATTGAATTTTAAAGTGAGATTTTGAATTCTTCGTTTTATGGAAAAAGTATCGAAATTAAATATTTTTCCTCTCTGTAGGCAGTCTTATATTTGAATAAAGATTAGCGCTACAGAGCGAAAAAATATTTATCAATAATTTTCGTTGAGTAAAATGGGGAATTAAATTTTGAGATTCACACTTGGGTCCAAGGCCCTTAAAAAAAATATATTTTTTGCAAACTAATAATTCTACTTTTAATTTTTAGAAGCAATGTATGGACTGCCTTCGATTCTTTTGTACGGATTGTGTTATAAGAAGAGTCGACAGGGTCTTATGTTGTGACAATTGTAGTATGCTTTCTCGCAGACCACTAATTCGTAGCCAAATTCTACAAATGAGATCGCGAGATTTAAGACAGTATCTGGTTGCAAAAAAAATTTCAGTCCGGGGTTGTGTAGGTAAGTAAAACGAAAAAGTCTCTGAAATGAAATTTAACATTAATAATCAATAATAACACATGTTAAATGAATTTTTTTAGAAAAAGAAGACTTGGTAAACCTACTGATAGTATTTGCAAATGGGAGCGATTGTCGCATAAACGAAACTGACACAGGAATCTTCGACAGAGGCAGAACGTATGATAATTATAAATTCCAAAATAAATTATCTAAATTCATGAAATTTATTCCAATGATAAAAGATTTTAAATATTTTAAAAATAGTTTTACAGAGAGAACAAATCCAGATGATTTATCAACGAGGCGATCAAGAAGTCCACCAAACAATATTGAACGACCGATTACAGAAGAACCGAGACTAGAAAGAAGAATTCCCGAGCCGGAAGTTATGGAGGAAGTCTCGATAGCTGAAAACGAAAATGAAGTAGAAATTGAGGAATTGTCAGGAAGCGATGAGGTTGTTAATGGACCAGAACCTGTGATAACTGAAAACGATGAAATCTCGGAACCACCTGTTATTGAAGGCACTGAAGCCTTCTCCGAAACCCATTCGGTAAATTAAATTTACTGAAAAAAATTCTATTCAATTGGTAGACTTGTAGAGAACTTTCTATTCGAATTTAAACAAATTTGTTTTTTGTTTAACTTTAACTTTCTAAACCGCAATTTTATTATTTCCCACAGAGATCACGCATCGTAAAATTGTCAGATATTAAAGAAATATCAGAACTTGAGTATTTGACTGTGAAGCAACTTAAGGATTTATTAACTTTAAATCGTGTGGATTTCAAGGGTTGTGTAGAAAGATGTGAACTGCTGGATAGAGCTTGCAGGTTGTGGGAAGAACATCGAAAGTCCAGAGCAGGTGAAAATTTCCCTCAAATTTATATTAAAAAGTTTTTAGAATTAACTTGCAATTTTTAAACCATTTTTTTCTGATAATTAACGTTTGACGAATTTAATTGATTTTACAGCAAATATAGAGAATCTGGACGATGAGACACTGTGCAAAGTTTGTTTGGATGCACCAATTGAGTGTGTGATTCTAGAATGTGGTCACATGGCTTGCTGTATAAATTGTGGCAAGCAAATGTCAGAATGTCCAATTTGTAGACAATACGTGGTCCGAGTCGTGAGATTTTTTAAAGCCTGATAAAATTAGCTTCTAATTACAATCACGATTGTAATTATTATTATTATAACCGTGTTCTAAACCGTCAGTGTATATAGACTCGAGGAGGCGAGAAAAAATTCGATCTATTCTATTTTATTCTTACTTCATGGTTATTATTTTTCTGTTCATTTCAATTTCAATTTGAAACAAAATCTGTACAAACTATAAACTAAAGATTTGTATTTCCATGTTTAATTGTAAGTGAGAGTCATAATATTAAATATTAAGGTTCTCTTTTTACTTTGACCAACGACTCTACCCCCTTTATTTTTGGTAAAGATTTCTCTAAAGTTTCATTTATTGTTATTTTGGACTTTTCTTCAAGTTGGAAGACTTTCTAATTTTATTTTTATATGAATTTTATTTTCTATTAGGAAAGTTGCGGACTTGGTTAAAAATTAAGTAAGAAGCAGAAAGAGGGCTCAAATTCGTGTGGTTTGAGAAAAAAGTATTTTTCCACCCATTTCTTAGCGCAAAGATTTTATTGAGATGCGAGAATATAGAATATAGTTTAGTACTTGATAAAAAAAAAAAAAAATTAAAAAAAAAAGTTTTTTTTGCAGTAAATTCAAGACTGGCCTTCATAGTTAAGACTCATTTAATTTCATTTGAATCAAATTCGATGAAGTTAATTAATTATGCAACGGAAAAATATTTGAAAATTTAATTTTCTATTTCTGTACTTTGTTTCTTTCTAGAATTGCTTTTAGAAGAAGAGATTTCTAATTGCGAGTTTGTACGAATTATTTTAAAATCTGTATCGAACAACGACTGTTAATAAACCAAATGTGTCCAGAAAAATTACAACATTTGTGTATAATATTTACTTTATTTAATAATTACTTTATATTTTGCACTTACTCTAAACTAGTGTGAAGAATAGCTAAAATTAAAAGCAAGACGCTAGCTGAAAAAATATTTCGAGAACTGAACTTTTTCAAGATCAAAAGTTCCTTTCGCCGGCACTCGAGCCAACGTTTTGTTCAGATGTTCACGTATTTCTAAAATTTTCGTATTTTCGCTTGCTTTCAGTTCACTGAAAAATGTAAAAATATTTATTAGTGACGAGAAAAATATTCAAGATCGAATTTTTCGTAATAATGTAATAATTATAGTAAAAAAAGAGTTTGTTCTACCTTTTTGAAAAAGCGTAAGTCTCTATAAAAGATTTGGAAAGATTTTCGAGAATCATTTCCGAATGAAGGTTGATGAACTGCTTTCGACAAATCTGCAAAGTAAAATTTATATTAATTTAATATTACTTATACAGTTAGACATTTTAATATTTTAATATTTTTTAAACATTACTTTATTCATAATTTCTACGGTGGAGGGATGTGTCCAAAAACAGTCGTGAACTGACATAAATGTAAGTCCGGCTTGTTCACAATATAAACTTGTTAACATCATGTGAGTTGAATCCAAAGAATGAATGAAATTCGGCGGAAAGGCATTTTTCTGTTTTATCACGTTCGGTTTTCTGCAAAAAATATAAAAATAAAGATAAATATTTATTTAAATTTTAAAGAAGTGTTAAGGGTGTTGGATTCTTCTGTTTTCAAAATTCGATTTCCTTGTTTCACAGAACAAATATGATTTTTTTCTCTGCAGACAAACTTCTAGTTTAAAAAAGAAAAGCGTTCTAAAGTAAAAAAATATCTATTTATAATATTTGTTGAGTAAAACAAGGAAACAGAATTTCCAAATTAGAACTTGGATCCAACGCCCTTACTTAATAAATTAAAAATAATTACTCCAAGTTATCACACGTAGTATTGTGAACTAAACCAATTGATCTCACTTTCGTGTAAGGTTGAATAATCGGTAAACCCAAAGGCGTTACCCACTCAACACTTTTGCCTGTGACAACACAAATCAACTTCGCGCATTCTGTGAACCAATCTTGAATTTCCTTCGCACTCGTGAACATCGACCTCAAACTCTCGAATGTTTTTTGAACCAGATATCCACTCGCTGCCCAGACTTTGTCTTGCGGAAAGTTCTCTATATCTGCCAAAATATGAAAATTAAAAAATTAAAAACTTGTACTATTTTTTTCTGGGCTTAGAATGTCACATATTTTCAAAATAAACCTTTTAATTGTTTCACAATTTGTAATTTAGCACCGAATTTCGTCACTCCGTAGACGGTAGTCATGATCGTTTGTTTGATGACTTTCCTTTGAATGAAACCATCTAAAATTTGGGCGATCTCGACTCCATTTTCCGCGTCTAACTTTCGAGTCTTCTCCACCTAGAAATTTAAATAAAAATATAAAATAAAGCGAAATTGTTGAGTGAAATGGAGAATTTGATTGATTTGCCAAGTTCTAATCTAAAAATTCAATTTCTTCATTTTACTCAACAAATATTAAATTTGGAATTTTTTCACTGTGTAGAATTAATCAATTTTTAACTAGAATTATCTGTACAGAGCGAAAAAATATCTAATTTAAATATTTTGTTATTAAAATGAAAATATTCAATTTTGAAATCAGATTTTGATTCCTTCGTTTTGTGCAAAAAGTATCAAAAGTAAATATTTTTTCGCTCTGGACGCGGTCTTATATTTGAAAAAAGATTTGCGCTACAGAGCGAAAAAATATTTATCTATAATTTTCGTTGAGTAAATCGATCGACGAAATAAAACTTACGAGAACAACAACATCACTGTAAACATCATGGGGTTTATCAAACGGATATAAGTTCACACTCTCGGCTCCGATTTGATCTCGACCAAGAGCCGCATAATGTTGCAATCCATTACAACTTCCGTCTTGATGAACCGGCAATCCAGTCAGATATTCTTCCGGGTTTGGTGACTTTAAAGCCTTGGCAATTTCCATGCAAGCCGCTAAAGTTTGCCAAGGTTCGTCTGAAGTTGCCCACCACATTTTCCCCTGAAATTAGCAAATCGTTTTCTTATAGATTTAAAAAATCCCACTTTTATTTTTAGGGTGGCCACATGTCAGGGAAGTCAGGAAAAACAAAAATTGATCTATTATTAATAATAATAAATTATAGTTTACTGAACAGGTTTTAAATGATTTCAAGGGATTATAAAGAATTTCCAAGCACTCTGATTTTAAATAAAGTAAAACAATAAACAACTACCGTTAAAGGATTTTCAGCACTCTCGAGGATATCGTCAAGTATTTCATTCGCGTATTCCAATCGCTTGTCAATCGACTCTTTTTTCTGGAATCCAGTTAAATTTATCACATGAATTTTTAACCAATCAAGGCCCTTTGGTCCTAAGGGTTTTTTCTGGGCAAAAACGAGCATCGAGCGCGCAAAGTCCGAACCCATTTGACTCAAATGTGGAGGAATTGGGTAAACTCGACCTCTGAAATCCATATTGTGTGGCAACCAGAAAATTTCGTCCCTATACTGTAAAAAATACAATTCAATGTGAAATTAAATTTTCCAAATTCGAATTAATTCTTAGACTCCTGAAAATTACTCACATGATTCGCAAGTGATAATTTGTACAAAGAGTCGCACCACAATGAATACATTTCATTTTTCCTCCTCTTCAATTCCAATCTCGTCTTAGAAACATGGTATCTTTCCTCTTCTGTTAAATCTTCGGTCACCAGAGGCGCAGGAGGTAAAACTGAAGGCGGTTGCGCTACATTTAATTGTAAAGAACCACCGTCTTGGAAAACCTATTCGAAATAAAAAAATTTATTTAAAAAAAGGAGTAAATATTTTATGAATATTTTTATAGAATTTTTATATTTATAGCTTACCTTAACAGCTATATCGAGAATCGAAGTGTTCACTTTCCAAGGAATCGTTCCTAATTGATTTATACAATCTAAAGCTGGGTAAATTTGTTTCTGAGAAATATCGCTAAGTTTCTTCTTGTAATGAACCTTCAAAGAATAACAAGAAAATTAAATCCTCACGTAACATCACATTTTATTTATAGTTCGCAATAATCTGAAATAACTTACACCATTAGACGGAATTCGAATGATCTCAGTTTTTTTGATTAAATATCCCCCGGATTGATGAGAACTCCAAGGTCTTGGAGGACTTAAAGTAGGAACTAAAGTAGCATTAAAATTCAAAATTTCGGGCTGGGAATCTCGATACATTTTCGTCAATCCTGGATGTGGTTTTATCTAAATAAAAACAAAAGAATAATATTAAATTTAAAACCCATGAAATAAATCCAACTACCTTTTTATTAAAATGACTTACCTCCTCTTTTAAATGTTTATATTTACTTCGATGGACTATATAAAAAGCTGGAACGGAGATATCCTTTCCTTTCATGACACTAACAATTTTCAAGTCATTTATAATAATATCATACAAAAACTTCCCGACAGACTTAAACACATTTGACGGCCATTCTATGACATTTAGACTAAGCGGATTTCCGTTTTTCCTCATTTCATTTTCCAGAAGTTGCCACTTGATTCGAGCATTTTCTTCTTTTCCTCCCTCAAGATACCATTTGGAGTAATTAGAATAACAGTCTAGAATATTGTTAATTATACCTTCTTTTTCCACAATTCTTTCCTATAAAGATTCAAAATAATATGATTATATATATATTGAAATTTATAAATAAACGAAATAATAATTAAAGATTTAAAAATTAAAATTCGAGCCCTTACTTCATATTTTCTAAACAAACTTTGGCCCAAATCTTTGAGCAAATAAGTTAAAGAAGGACTAAACAACTCAGCAGTGTCGGCAAGGGTTTTAACTTCTCTCAAAATCGCATCAATACATTCCTCTTTATCCAAAACAGCGAGAAAAGGGTGCAAATGTGCCGTTGAAAGGCTCTTCTCTCGAATTTTCAGCGCCTCGTAATTCCTCTCAAAAGCTAAGCGAGCTTGATTCCTCCAATTTGCTTCCAATTCTTCAACCTTTCGTCTCTAAAATTCGTAAATATCATAAAATTAACCATATTCCTTATCTCAATATTTAAAAATACAGTCCACTTTGACGTTTTTTGGAAATAACTCAAAAATCCAAAAAAACTCTGGCTTTTATTAAGTGTAATTTTTTTTTAAATTCGTAAAAAATAGTAGAAAATTTTTAAAAACCTACAGCAGCTAAAGTTTCCATATTCGGTTCTCCTCTTGTCGCGACGCTTTTAATCCCAACATGTCCTTGCATTTCAATTTCAAACTGTCGTTTCCTTCTTTGTTCCAGATCCGAAAAACTAAAAAGTCCCTTTGCCGGACTCTCAGGCGTTCGCTTCTCAAATATATTTTCTAACAAGTTACAATTGTAATCGACTTCTTGTGTTTCGAAAACCGGCTCGAAATTCGGTTCAAGGAGTCTCACGGATTGGAGAATGCTGTCCAACTTATTGCGAACGAAAATTGGCTTCGTCAAAATGTCGTTGAAACTGATCTGGCTTTTGTCCATTTGCTCCTTCATCGATCTCAAAAAATCTGAAAGACATTTAATTTATTAATCACTTCAATTCAATCTTCAATAAAAATATGGTTTTTAATTAAATTTTTAAATTATCAGTACCGATTTCTGTCGAAGAATTTTCGGTTCGACCAACGCATTCAAAAATGTATGCGAAGGATTCCGTTGTCATTTGTAGAGATTCCTCGTGGATTATCTTCGTCAAACGTTTCACATTTTTCAAATCTCCTATAGCCGCACATTCTCTGAGGAAAAAATTAAAGAAGAGAATTTCCTTCAAGGCATTTCTCAATTGCCAATAATTCCGCTCTCGGAAATGGTACAAAACTTGAAGAGCTTGCTTGAGATTTCCAGATTTAGAGCAAGCGTCAAAATAAGAAAGTAAATACTGAATTTGATGTTCCTTTTTCAACTTTTCCACGAGTAATTTCATTTTCTCATCGTACAGGATATCCGACTTTGTTTTCTTCTTTGCACCCTTTCCTCTAATTAATTTAATTAATAAAATATATAATATCTGATAAAATATAATAGAATATACGTAATAAAAAATATATTATTAAGAAACGAACTTTTTATTTCCTGACTTAAGATCCAGTTCTTCATCATCTTCGAATATTTCGGCAGAATCTAAATATTCCAGTTGAGGATCATTGTGTATCAGTTTATTTACAAGTGCCAAAGAATCAACATCTAAGTTACCGGTGATATCTAAAGAATTGGAATCTTCTGACAAAGGATTCGAAAAACTAGGATCTTGCTCCAGTTTTGATAATTTACCCTGTGCTGCTAACGCATTCAATTTGTGTTTCCTTTGGGTTTGTTTCTAGAAAAATTGAGAAGTAAATGAGCCAAAAAAATAAGTCAAAAACTATAATAAATATAAGAGAAGAAAATTTCTTCACACGTACTTTTTTATAATGAGAGACTTTATTTGTTTTCAGAGGCGTCTTGGATTCCTCGGAAACCTCTGGAGGATTATTTTCTGTTTCTACCTTCTCTTCCTTTTCGCTTTTTGGTTCTGCTTGTTTTTTTCTTGCCGAGATCAATTTTTCAAGCATTTGCTTTCTATCCTATAAAAAACACATCTTTTAATTCAGCTTTCCATGTTTAAAATATTAAAACTTTGTTTTTAATTATTCATATTTAATTAAGATTTGAAAGACAAAAATTTTACTTACTACAATCTTGGATTCATCAAGACTTGATTTATCTTGAGGAACCGGCAATCTGGTCAAACATTCCTCCGGGTTTGGAGGCTCTAAAGGCTTAGCTAGTTGATCATCATTGTTTACATCATTATTTTCTAGTTTTAAAGAATCCGCTTCGAGGTTTTCGGTGGCAGCTAAAGAATTGGAATTTTCTGACAATGGATTCAAAGAACTAAGATTGTGTTTCAATTTTGATAATTTACCTTTTGCTGCCAAGGAATTCAATTCGTCTTTTATTTTCGTCTGTTTCTAGAAAAATTGAGAAATAAATTAGTCAATTTACAGAGAAATAAATCAAAGACTACAGGAAGAGTAAACATAAAAGGAGAAAAATTTTTCATACATACTTTTTTATAATGAGAGACGTTGTCTGTTTTTCGAGACGTCCTGGATTTCTCGGAAACCTCTGAAGGATTATTTTCTGCTTTTACTTCCTCTTCTTTTTCGCTTTTTGGTTCTTTTAATTTTCTTTTTGAGGACTTTAATTCTCTAAGCATTCTATTTCTATCCTGTAAAAATCACATCTTTTAATTCAACTGTTCATGTTTAAAATATTTACAAATTAGAAAAACTTGTTAATATTTTTGTCAAGATTTGAAAGAAGGCAAAAATTTTACTTACTGTATGCAGTTTCCTTTCCTGTGGAGGATTCAAGTCAACGAATGACGACAAATTCGAGGCATTTAATTTTTTCACTTTTGCTTTTCTGTTATTTGTTTTAGAATCCGTAACTTGAAAATTAAATTATTAAAATTGTTAGAAAAATCTGATTAATATGAGAATTTTAAGGATTGAAATTTAGAAAATAATCAAAACTTACCTTCTAAAAGTTCAACGTATTTTACATTTTTGCGCTTTTTCTTTTTATCATGCCGATCGGTTATTTCGACTGTATTTGTCGTCGTTGAGTAATATTTTACATCTTGATAAACCGCTAAATAATCGAAAAAAAAATTTTAAATAAAAAGATTAGTTATTCACAAAAAAAAAATGAGATGGCGTAAATCTACCGAAATTTAAAATTCCTGAAATTGAAAATCTTCTAAATTAAACATTTTTTAAGTTAAAATTCTCGAAAAATAAAAATATCTGAAATAGAAAATTCTCGGAATTATATAATTCTCGAATTTTAATATTCCCGAAGTTAAATATTCACAAAATTTAAATTTCTTGGCTTTAAACAAAATTTTTGTTCAAAATGTTGACAAATTTAAATTTCGGGAATTTTAAAGTTCGAAGATTTTGAATTTCGGAAATTTTAAATTTTTGTAAATTTACGTGATCTCAAATAAATAAAATATTTTTATTTTAAAAATTAAATGTGTAATTATTCTTTCAGTATTAATTGTTAATTAATTCAGCAAATTTTTTAATACAAAAAGACTTATGAAAATTAAATTATTAAGTAATTTTTAAATTTGGAAACTTTTTTTGGTGATATATATTTTTATATAAAAATAAATATCCAAATTATAAAAAAAGAAAAAAAGAAACTAAAAAGAAACGAGAACAACAAACATAACCTCGCAATAATAAACAAATTCGACAAATTCTGTGATTTTATCGAAGAAATTCAATTAATATTGTAAAAAAATTGACCGAGAAAATAAGAGAAAGCGAAAAATAAACCTAAAATCGGTTTTCAACTAAAAAACTAAAAATTAAGGACTTTATATAAAATGTTGGTGAATAACCTCAAAATCGAAATATTTTCGATTTTCTCTTAAGAAATCATGATTTAAACTCTAATAATATTCAAAAAAATTCGAAAAAGTCATAAATTATTCAAAATTGTTCGTTTAAAAAAATTACGAATGGAGAACTAATTAAAAAGAGGAATGTTTGAAAATTTTTTCTCGAAAATCGCAATGGAATTTTTGGATATTTCCAGGAAAAATGAAAGAATTAAAAAACGAAATAAAATGGATTTTAGGATCCAGAATAAAAATGGTATATTTTAAGTCTCTCAAAAATTAAAATCAGACAAAATATTTACTTACATTTTGGAATTTGTGAATGATAAAATTTGCAAAAAGAACACAGATATGAGGAAGTTTGCATGTATGCCGGTTTTGTCAACACATTGCTATTTGTTAAAGTGAAACCGCGCACTTTAAAAAATCTGTACATTTTAATTAATAAAGCTTAAATTTCCTAATTAAAATCGTTATCAAAAACGTGATAAATTACAAAATCGCGATGATAAATTCTATAGCCATTTCTATTAGCAGAAACGAACACACATGTGTCGATTAAAGACGGCCATATTGTTTTTTAGTTTTTTCCTATAGGTTTTTTTTATTGTTATGTTGGCGGACCTGTTGGCAACACTGTTTCTTGGCCGTTATATTTTTGTTTGTTATTTTTCTCCGGCATTTTATTTCTTTCATTCCTCATCTGATTTCCGCGAAGTTTTTTTGTTTAGGTGAGAAAAAACTTATAGAAATGGCGATAAATAGTGAAGAATTGCGTGAAAAGATCCGGCAATTGTTCCCGGATCGAAATTATAATCTCACGAATGAAACTCTCGAGGAACTTTGCAGTGATTCGAATTCGAAGGATTTTTTAAGCTGGTTTTGCACCGAAGTGTCAAAGGACAACGTTTTGACTGACGAGGAGATTAAAATGTTAGTAAGTATGATATAAAGTGGTTTGTATTTAATTTTTGTATGCTTTTATGTGATATATTTGTTTTTGGATGAGAATTGAAAGTTTGGTGAATTATAAACGAATGTTTTGACAATATTTTCAGGTTATGGTGCACTATACACATGACATGTACATGTATTTATATATCTAATATATCTTTCTTTTTGGAGGGAACTATGATTCTAGAAACAGACGAAAAATCAATCAAGGAACTTTGATTTCTCTCAAATACCTCCTCTCAATCCCCAATTATTTCTTGTTTTCAAATATGTAACTAAATCCATTATTTAAATATAGATTATTCTAATAAAACAATTTTTATGTATACTCCTTTTTTTTGCATTCTTAATTTTTACCGAAAAGTGGATACTTACCATTATACTACCGAAGATTATTTATAAAAATATTACCGAAGAATATATCATGTGAATTAACAAGCGTTATTTGTAAACTTGTCCTTTTTTTGTATTTTTTAAGAGTGTTAAATCAAAATTATAATTGCAAAATTAAATTCCCTATTCTACTTAACATTTATTAGAATTAAATACTTTTTCGCTCTAGTGTAAAATATAAATGCCTGTAGAGTGAAATAATATATTATAATATTTATCAAGTAAAATTAAGAAATTGAATTTTAGGATTAGATTCCGGATTACTTAAACATATTTAAAAATTAAAACGCTTTTTAATTTCCAGATCAGAGCACATCCAAAAATCCGGGAATTGGCTCGAAGGCGAGGAACTGGATAAAGCTCTCGCAGAAGCGACTAAAGGAAATCCGGACCTTTTGCAAATTCTCGAATCGGATGTATCCGTAGAAGATTTAGCTGCTGATCTTGCAATTCTAAAACTGGCTCACAAATCCGATGAAGATTATCTTCATACTCTCGACAAAGGGATCAAAAATCTAAAGTAATTTTCCCCATGAAAAAATCACTAGTATCATTTTCATTGTTTTAGTAATCATTTTCATTATATAAAAATTTGTTTGTTTCTAGGAAAGTCGAAAACAGATTAGACGAGGAATTAGAACAAGAGCGGGATGCCTTAGAAAAAGTGAGGATTGAAGAGAAACTCGCTTTCGAAGAATGTCTCGAAATCATGGAAAAATACGATTCCATTCAACGCAAACTTTCTGAACATGTTGAGCAACTTGTGACTATTTATTCAGACGCTTCCCAAAAGGTATAATCAAAAACAAAAGTTTATATTCATTTATATTTTTTGACTTAAAATTGAAGAAGAATTTTTTCATACAATTTCAGAAAATAACGCCTTGTATTTGGACCCAGCTTCCTTTGGATTTATTTATCAAACATATGGAAACTTATTATGAGTATTTGAAGCTTTACATTAAAAAGGAATTCGGAACTTCGACAGATGAAGAAATAGAAAGGGACCCTTCCGTTTCGACAATCAACACTGATCCCGATTTTAATTTGGATAATACGAACGAAAAGCAAAGCCAAGAGAAGAAAATTTTCGAGTTGAAAAGCATTCATCAAAGGCAATTTGAAACTTACATATTTTATAATTTTCTAAATTTCAAATTAAGAATGTTTTATTTAGTAAATATTTGGATTTAAATTATATTTTGGAAATTTCAGACTCAGCAAAGCAAAGTTTGATGAAGTGACTCAAAGAGCTCGAAAAGAAGCGACACAAGCGATGGTCGACTATGCACAAAAAATTTATAACGGAGGGGAAGTCCAAATTCCAAAAACTCCGGCGCTTTTGAGGTAAATTTCGATACTTATCATTAGACTACTGAATATTATTTATAAAAATACTACTGAAGTATTTTTTTATGTTCTATAGAACCGAGGTAGTGGAACTTAAAGCAAAGAGGGATAATTTAGAGAAGCAAGTTTCAATTTTAAAAGAACACCAAATCTCCGAGGCAGCACAAAAATACGCGAATTCGATAATAAACAAAGTTCTTGTCGAAAACGCAAAATCTACTCAACAAAGAAGGGAAAACTCGATTCAGAAATTAAGAGATCTTCTCTTCCTCGCCAGAGATCATGGATATCTTCACTCCGATTTGCTCTACATTTTGATTGAACTCGAGAATCAAAAACTCTCAGAAGTGATTGAATTTGTGTCGGACGTTCGTAATTGTCTTACTATGGAATATTCTTCATCTTCCAAACGTTGTGTTAGTATCCAAATTTGCAAATATTTTAAATTATAAGCATTGTTGTAAATATTCTAAAGACTGCAAATTGAAATAAAATTATTTTTGCAGGATTGGATGCAAAAAGCACAAGAAGCTGCTTCGTCTTCGGGAGAACAAAATGTCTTTAGTAAATATTTCACGGCAATGATGGGAGTTGAAGAAGGTCCACATTCTATAGAATTTGCTATGGAAAAATTCAGTGAATTATTAAATGAGACTGAAAACATTAAGACAAGTCTTTCAGAGTCGATGAATAACAATGTTGATCACTTGCGATCTTTGTAAATGTTTTAAAAAGTTATCTTAAAAATCATTCTTAATTTAATAACTAAATACTAACTGAAATTTTTATTTTTTTTCAGGGATCGCGAACTCTTAGCAAAATATCATCGTGAGATTCAAAATTCTGGGGATTCGTCTCTCCAATTAGAGTACCAAATTGATAAAACCCAAAAAAATATTCGGAATTTACAATCTGAGGTTCTCATAATCAGGAATAAATTGAAGGAAATGATAGTAAGAAATTATTTATTTATGTACACATATTTTGAAAATCTATTTATTTAAAACATTATATACAATACAATTTCAATTTTAGGAAAAGGCAGGAAGTTTGGAGAGAGAAAAAGTCATTCTCTGGCAAAAATTCTTCGCAGATCCAGAATCGATGAAAACAAAATACGAAGAGTTAATGGCGATGGCAAGTCAAAATCATCACGATGATTAAAAAACTTAGAAAGTTTGAATATTAAAGGTAAAAAACTTTTATCAGTATTTTTATACAAGCTTTGTACACAATATAATATTAGAGATTATTGATTAAGGATTTATGAGATTAATTTATATACTTTTGGTAATAAACCAGAATGTTGAACATTATTCAAAAAATTTAGTTTCTTGCTGCTGGTTGTTTTATCCAAAATCCCCAGGGTGCGAATTTCTCGCCATTTTCCTCTTCCATCGGTCCGCGAAAAACTTTTATTCTCACTCGTGGGGCCTCTGAAAATATTCAAATTTAAGTTCGTTAATTTAATTTAAAGATTTAAATTAATTTAAATTTAAATTTAAAGATTAAATAAAACTGCACAGAAATTAAATTAATATTTTACCCTCTTTTTCTTCTGAATATGAAGATTCGCTGTTTTCTTCTTCATTTGTGCCACTTGCGATATTAAAAATGACAAACATTGCTAACACAAAAGTCGTGATCTGTAAAAATAAAAATTCCACTAAAATTATAATTTTATCTAGTAAAATAAAATTCTTAATATTTTGATCAATTTTTAAGTAATACTTAAAAAAAATTTATAAACACTTACAATTGATAACTTCATGATTTGATACCGAGAATCAAGATCAACTAAACACAGTGGGTGTGAAAATTCAGCTTTTATTTACTCTGAGAAGCAATTAGGGCATAACGATCGGTTTTCTTTTCTATCAAGGTTCAATGCTTCTCTAGAGAAAGTATTTTTTCCCAATCAAGACTACTTTTAATAAAATACTCTCTCGTTTAATTTAACAATTAAGACATAATTATATTATAATTACAAATTAATTAGATATAAAAAAAATAATTGACTTTTAAATTAATTAATCTAGAATTTGTAATTGCTCTAGATTTAAAATTAGAGAAACAATTTTATCACACGTCGTTTTCTCTAAACTTCTGAATTTATCAATTTTTACGAAATTTTTTAATAAACTTGAATGCTTTTTCGCAAATAAAGATTATAGTCTGTTTACTGATTAGGAAAGATTTCCTAAATATATCTATATATAAACTCAACTGCTTAAAGAGAACTAAGCAGTTTATATACGTCAAACTTTCATGAAATATGGAAAGAAAAACAATATATATACGTCTCTTAATTCTATATATTATTTTCACTGAAGGAATTGGAACAACATTAAAAAATAATAGTAAGTGAAATTTTATATTTTAATTTTTTTTTAATATTTATTTTTTGATTATTAATATGAATCGATGCTATTAAAAATAGTAATAAATAACAAAATTATCATTCCCACAGAAAAATCATCGGATCTTCAAATTCGTAAGAAACGAGTAATTGATTTAATAGGAGAAACACCAGTTTCGCTTGCAGAAGCTCCCTACGTAGTCGGTCTCGTAAAAAGAGGCGTAAATTTCTGCATGGGGACTATATTAACGCCTTATTTTATCTTAACCGTCGCTCATTGCGTTGACAGTGATGAGATCTTTGGCATTTTGTCTAATTCATCAAGAGCTGCCCATGGAAATTTTCATTTTGTAACAAACAAAATAATACACGAACAATATCGCACCTCTGATAAATTCAACGACATTGCCTTGCTTAGAATTTATCCATGTATCAATTTTCACAATTCACTTAATCGAGGTATAAAACTCTATGCAGAAGATTTACCTCCACATAGTAAGGGTAACGTTTTCAGCTGGGGATGTTACCGTTTTAATAGGTAAGGTCATTTTTTTTCAAAAAAGTAATATTTTAATAATTAGAAAATTGTTATATAAATGTTACATTGCTGTTACATCACAGTTACATTGCTGTTACATTGAGGTTACATTACAGTTACATTGGCGTTGCATAACTGTTATAAAACTGTCATATCGATGTTACGTTGCTTTTATATTACTGTTACATTGCTGTTACATTGCTGTTACATTACAGTTATAAAATTCTCATTTTTTCATTTTAGAAATCAAAGGCAATATCCTGAAGTACTCCACAGAATTACTGTACCGATAATTAGTCTAAACGTATGTCAAGAAGTCTACAGGACAATTTTTCCCATTAATGAAAAGTATATTTGCACTCATCATCAAAGTAGAAAAAAACGCTGTGATGACGGTGATTCTGGAGCACCTTTAGTCGTTAATAATCAACTTGTTGGTATTCTGACTTGGGCCGATGAATCCCGAAATTCAAGATCTCCTGATGTCTTTATAAGCACGTTGTATCCGGAACACCGAAGTTGGATCCATGAACGCATTTCGTATTCATAATTTAAAGAATTTTTTAATATTATCTGGAATTTTAAAAAATTAGAAAAAAATTCATAGAATTTTAAAGGATTTTTAGGAATTTTAAAGAATTTTAAGGGCTTTGGATCCAAGTGTTAAGCTCAAAATTCAATTCTCCATTTTACTCAACGAAAATTATTGATAAATATTTTTTCGCTCTGTAGCGCTAATCTTTATTCAAATATAAGACTGCGTACAGAACGAAAAAATATTTAATTTTGATACTTTTTGCATAAAACGAGGAATTCGAAATCTAATTTCAAAATTAAAAACTTTCATTTTATTTAAGAAATATTTGAATTAGATATTTTCTCGCTCTGTACGCATAATTATAGTTAATAATTGATTAATTATATACAGAGAAAAAAATTCCAAATTAAATATTTGTTGAGTAAAATGAAGAAATATAATTTTTATATTAAAACTTGGCTCCAACAGCCTTAAAAAATTGAAAAAAATTATTTTCTATTTTCTATTATATTATTTTATTCTTATTATCTATACCACAATACTCAATTTATAAATTGTACTTAAAAAGGTATTTTACTATAATTTTTACAGTTTCAATTAAATTAAATTAAAAAAAAGGAAAAATGAGAATGTGAAAATTAATAATAATTGAATATAAATTATTTGAATTGAAAAAAGCCGCATGCGTGTTGGGGGTGGAAGAAGAAATGCGCAGGGGCAGAATGAGGAAGGATCTCTCGTGGGTCGACACATTGATCGGCGCTCGAGGGATGCTGGCCATTCTGATCTCAACCCCTGAAACCACCACCCACCCCAGTCAATGCCGCGATTAAAATTTTCCAATCTGGACTATTTACCGTAGAAATTAGACAACCATGACAATATTTAGACCACGTTTATAGTTAGACTCGTCAAGTGTGTTTAATTATTTAAACATTTATTGAATTATTTTCAATTTTATCGTCCCATGAAGTTCATTCGCGCAAGTGCCTCAACTCAAATCTTCAGTTTTTAGCACTTTACGCGAGACAACGAGCAACTGGAATTCAAGAAAATATCAGAAATATCGAACTGAAAATTCAACAAGATATCTGGTAATTAAATTTATATTTTTACTTCAATTTTTCTCTTGCATGTTAGAAAAACTTCAAGGATCCTTTCAATTTCTTGAAAGGCGAAGGCCATTTTATATCGGGAAATATTGAATTTAATTTCATTTATGACATCATTTCTATCAAAATCAATTAATTTATTATTATTTTTTTACTTTCTTGATTTGCAACGCTATTTTATCTGTGTTAATATTACATATATACTATGATTTTCTGAAACTTAATCAATTTATTATTAATTTATTGTAATTTAAATTTATGATTTAATATTAAATTATTATTATTATTATTATTATTATTTTACTCCACGATCACTTGGAATCTTATTTCCCAAAAATAAATTAAATTTAAAAAAATTGTTTGCGAGCCGCCATCTTGGATTCTACAATCAAAGGTGGATCGATTGGCTCCACCTCGAGATTTATTTTCCGTATAAAATCTTCCCGACTCATCTTTAAAGAACGGTTTAAATTTTAAAAGGATCTGCTCGGTGGCAGGAATCCATAAATATCTTTACAAATGATAAAAGTATTTTTTTAAACCATATAATTATGTTTTTATAGATTCAAAATGGCGTACTTTCGAGGAGTCTTCGTTCCTTCAATGACTGCAACATTAAACGTTGCATGGGAGACAATAAAGGCAAAATGGCCTGAAAATAGTCCATGTATGGAATTAATTCGCGGGCCTGCGGGTGGGAGTCAACCACGAGGACCTCCAGGTGACTTCCGGTCATTTAATGAGGGTGAAAACACTGAAATGACCACCATGAATGGAGAAGAAGCTTATGGAGAACAAGGCTTCGCCGAGGACTCCTTTAGCTATCAAAGAAGCGGGTAATTTCTAATACTCAATCTAACTACTAATCAACTTCCACCTCGAGATTTAATCAGCTTATAAAATTTTAAAAACAATTAATAAATTACCGATTATTGTTGGAATTGTATTCTCTAATGTGAACTTCAATAAAAAATATAAAAATTATTTTCTTCTGTTTAAATTGCAGCGAGAAAGTTAGAACCGGAAGTGCCAGTAGCGGAGGTTTCAGTGATTATGACGAAGGTGGCGGTGGTGAGTTTGGTGGTTCGGGGGTGAAGATCAATGAATGGCAGGCTGCATATAATGTGACCAATGCCATACAGGTTAGTCAAAAATTATTTCTAAAATTGTTAATTGTTAATTAATTAATTTATAAAAAAATCTTGAACTTAATTCAATTTTCCAGGGAATGTTCATCGTATCCCTTCCATTTGCCGTTCTTCGCGGCGGTTATTGGGCCATTGCAGCCATGATTGGAATTGCTTACATTTGTTGCTATACCGGTGAGTTCTCGAAAAATCCAAGATGGCGAACTACCACTTCAATTCTTGTTTTCTTTATAAAAACGAAATTAATCAAGATAAAAGCAATTTGTCGATTGGAATAGAATTTACGGAATGGCAAAGACCGAGAACTGCAAAATCCAATATGGCGCTTGTTTTTTTTAGAAAATACCTCACCTCAAATATTTTTTCTTCCATAAAAATCAACCTAAGCAAGATAAAACTAAAATTCCAACTCTAAGAGTATCTGTTCAGTGGCACAAATTCACTTCTGGTATAAAAATTTGAAATAAATAAAAATTATTT
This sequence comes from Synergus umbraculus, assembly GCA_900474325.1. Taxonomy (NCBI): domain Eukaryota; kingdom Metazoa; phylum Arthropoda; class Insecta; order Hymenoptera; family Cynipidae; genus Synergus; species Synergus umbraculus. The sequence goes on from UCOK01019200.1 coordinate 51,063, forward strand.
TTTTTTCAGGCAAGATCTTGGTAGAATGTCTCTACGAATTGGACACGACAACAGGCCAACGAGTTAGGGTTCGGGACTCTTACGTGTCAATAGCAAAAGAATGTTTTGGTCCCCGTTGGGGTGCAAGGGCGGTCAATATCGCTCAAATAATCGAACTTTTGATGACCTGCATCCTCTACGTTGTCGTATGTGGAGACCTTATGGTGGGAACTTTCCAGGAAGGGGCCTTGGACACAAGAAGTTGGATGATGCTGATCGGAATTTTTCTCATTCCCCTGGGATTTCTCAAATCTTTGCACCACGTTTCAACTTTGAGTTTTTGGTGCACCATTTCCCACTTGTTTATTAACGCAATTATCTTTGGTTATTGTCTGTTGGAAATTAGTGAGTGGGGATGGTCCAAAGTCAGGTGGAGCATCGATATGAAGAAATTTCCAATTTCCCTGGGAGTTATTGTATTCAGTTATACTTCTCAAATTTTCCTTCCAACCTTGGAAGGCAACCTTATCGATCGGTCCAAATTTGAATGGATGTTGAATTGGAGCCACATCGCTGCTGCTGCTTTTAAATCTCTTTTTGGCTGGATCTGCTTTATGACCTTCCAGGTATTAATTTAGAGATTAAATCAAGATTAATAATTTATTAAGGTTATAGCTACTTTCTAAAATCAGCTGTTCGAGCGAGTCTTCGCCATTTTGGAAGGTAAGATCAAATATGGCGGTGAGCCCAACAGCTGATGCACCTCAAAGATTCTTTCCTTCATAAAATCGAATCCTGCAAAGATATAATAAAATTTTTAACTCTAATAGAAACTACTCGATGGCAAGAATAGTTAAACTAATAAAATTATTTATTTTAGGACGATACGCAGCAGGAAATCACGAATAATCTTCACTCTACTGGCTTTAAGGGACTGGTGAATACCTGCCTTGTCATTAAGGCAGTTCTTTCATATCCTCTGCCCTATTATGCAGCTTGTGAGTTGCTGGAAAAGGCATTTTTCCGAGGCAGGCCCAAGACCATCTTCCCAACAATTTGGACAGTCGATCGAGAACTGAAAGTTTGGGGTCTCGCCTGGAGGATCGGTGTAATTCTTTTCACGATTCTTATGGCGGTTTTTATCCCTCACTTTGGTATTTTAATGGGCTTTATTGGCTCATTCACAGGCACTATGTTGTCTTTTATTTGGCCTTGCTATTTCCACTTAAAGCTTAAGAGGAATTCAATGGACATGGGCGCCGCAGCCTATGACTGCTTTGTCATATTTCTGGGGGTTCTTTTCGGGGTAATCGGGGTTTATGACTCGGGCAGTGCTCTGATCGAAGCTTTTGAGATCGGTTTACCATTTTAAAGGGATGAGAGATTAATTAATTTCATCGTTTTTTAGCTTGCTTATTAATTTTAGACAAAAGAATGAGTTAGAAAGTTCGCGATTGATCAGCTGATGAAAGAATCTCCGCCATTTTGGTTCTAGGAACCAAGATGGCTGCTTACTGCATCAGCTGATCCACCTCGATTTTTCTTTTCGGAATAAAAACTCACAGAATCAAGTTTATTGAGAGGTTTCAATTCCACCAAAATCTACTCGACGGCACGAATCTAATTCTGTGAAAATTAAAAATCAAAGTCCAGAATAAAATTCTTCCGTCTCGTGATAATGGATTGGGAAAACCTTGTCTCAGAAAATTGTGAGGCTTTTAGATCTCAGATCAGAGTGTATAGAATATTTAGAGAATGATGAATGTGACAATATCAATAAATTTAATTTTAAGGATCTATGTCTTCCACTGTTAGAATCGAGGAGAACGACAAGAAACTGTACAAGTTAACTATTGTTACGTAGTTTCTGGATTTTATAATTGTATTGAGAACCTCAATTTTTATGTAAGAGTTGATCGTCCAGATCCAGCGAGGAAAAAAATCTCGATAAAACGAGATCTTTTTCTTTGGCTAAAAAATCTTCGAGCCCTCGATTTTCTTTTATTTTTAGAAAAAAAAAAAATTATTCTGCAAAACAAAGATGAAATGGAGACAATAATTTTTGCTAATTTTTTTTTGCAAAAAATTTTTTAAATAGAAATATTCCAAGGGAGGGCTTGGAGACTTTTTTAGGACTTTCTCGCGATTTACTGGCGTATATAAATACTATAAATATCGTGAAAAAAATGATGTACAATGGAGTACGACTAAGTAGTTTAATTAATATCGAATGTCTTCCAGAATTTACATTCAGACAATACAAGATAATTTAGATCTCGTATTAAGGCTAAGAAAATGTAGCTTGTAGCTATTTTAAAGTGCGGACTGCTCCATAATTTTATCAGTATTAATGAATTCATAGACTTTTTTTTTTAATAACAAGGGATTGAATAAATAAAAGATTATTTACAAAGGAGTAGAGAAAGTCGATGTCAATAAAAATATAATAGGAGCTTTTCGCACTGTTTATGTTAATTATTGTAAAGAATGTCTTCCAAATGTCTTCCAGAACGACAAAAAAAAATATATATTATACTATAATGTTACGATATACACGTCAGAAGCTATATAAGTACATATCTAATAATAAATAAGAAAAAAGATTGAAAGATATTGTGCATGAAAAAAGTATATGCTTTTTTTCGAAAAACTTAGCTGAATATAATTGAAATATAAACTGTCGTTTAATCGAATTTTTTAGATTTTAAAGCAATTAATTTATGAATTGTCAATTTTAATTTATATTGGTGATCGACGATTAACATAATAATTTGCCAGAGTCGTACGTTTTTTTATACAAATTGATTTTACATTGGGAACCTGAAAAAAAAAGAAAAACGTTAATTTCAATTTAATTCTAGAAATGTTGATCAGAAAATAAATATTTAATAACTGACGTACCTCTGAGCAATAGAAATGAAACTGTAATTTTTAATTCCTATTGAAGTGTTGAACAGATGAGATAAATATAAGGATTACAAGTAGAAGGAATGTATAAAAATATTGTTTATGCGAAAATTTTGAATTTTCGAAAAATTGACTCATGTCTTCCAGTTTCATTCCAATGATTAATGTATTTCATAGCGTCTCGAAATCGATCCTAGATGTTATATTACAGTTGAATAGAATATGCGTTACAGATGTAAGGGGCTTCCATATTACGAAAATGAAGAAATATATATCATCAATTTTAACAAAATTGTACTTATTCATTCTTCCTTTCTATAAACTCAAAAATTTAATCTTTAATTCAGTTTAGTTTGATTTTAGTTTGCAATTAAATGTTTGAAGTGAGATCAGCTGATCGAGTCGCCGCCATCATGGATTTAGAAATAACAGACGATATTTATCTTAATAATAAATAAAGAAACCATTCCTTTATTTATCTAAATATCTTACACTTCGGTTTCACATTGTAAATAGCAATTTAATATTTTATATTATTTCCCGTCTTCCCACGTCCAAATATTCAATCAATCTCCCCCAAAAATTTAAATAGATTTTTTTAAAAGACGTACAATAGAAAAATGACTACTGTTTTCAGAATTTTTAACTAATTTTTGTCAATTAGATTCCACGTCCTATTACAAAAAGAAAAAAAAATATCTTCAAAATTAATTAGATAGTCAAACATGTAATAGAATAAATCACATAATACACATTTACAGCTTAAAAGAGTAAAATTTAATTAACGATAATAATAACACGAAGGAATGATATTTGTCTCTGAAAATCAGAGAAGTACCGAAAATTACAAATGGAATCAATTCTCATTCAATTTTGACTTTATTTTACAAGCGAAAATTCATCTAAGATTATTCAATTAATCAGAGAATTAATTCCAAGTGTAAATTCCTGGTAATTCGTTGTTTCAATTAAACTGTCTTAATAAATAGTTTTGGCATTTTTAGTTCTTTTTTCTCTTTTCCTACAGTAGGAATAAATTCAGAGAAAAAATGCTATTGAAAGAGTTCAATTTCGAATCGTCAGTCTTGAGTTTCACTTTTAATGAGCAAAAACTCTTAAATGCCAATGATTCGGAATAACTTTGTACAAAAATTGCATTCCTGAGAACAAAATAAATCGACAATTTCGCTAATTTAACTAAACCCTTCACATATATTAAAAAAAAATCATCAATTTTTTCTATCTTGTACGAAGACAATAATAAGACACGCAGAAAATATAAATCTTCGCTGAAACTTTGTACAAAGGTCCTACTTATTTTCTATTATAGAATATTTTTCCAATGCAAACCAAATTTTCAGAATTAAATGATTTTAATACTCTAGCTTCGATTTTTTTGAGAAGCCTGTTTGTACCTCCAGTTTTTCGAAATTAAAAACCGGAGATAGAAACTGGCTCTTTTTTACAAAGGTTTCACGGCCGCATCTCGAAGCCATTGATGAAAATCAGTTTCGGACGTTAAACTATCAATTGCACTGTCCTGTTGCGAAATTGTCTCTGCGCTTTTCGTTACATTCACTTTATTGGATTTAGCTTCTGTGCGCTTTAAAGTTGAGTCCACAAACTCATGAGCTGAAGCTGGTTGAGGAACTGGCCGCTGACATTGCAACATCAATTCCGGACCACCACCATAGGTACTGAGAAAAAATTGCCAGACCTCTTCCGGAAATTGAGCGTAATCGGAACCTGAAAAGAAACTCGTAGATTGTATTGAAAAAGAGTTCATGACGTTACGGAATATTTACTGGTTGGGATTCCACCAAAGTTAGAGTATTTTCTTTTTCATTGAAGATAATATAATCTTTATCATCTTTACCAATTTTCAAAACAATCTGTCCGTTCTTGTTTACGACAATTGAGCTGTTGTCTATTGGTCCTGGCGGTTGAAGATCCTTTCCCTTGACAAAACTCTGCCACTGTCTCAACCAGGCCATTGCGAGGGCATACATGGCAGTTGGATTATCGTAATAATTGAATTTGTGAAACATATCCAACTCGTAGAGCCTTCGTTTCTGCAGAGACTCGTAGTTCTCCTCGCAAATTGGACACTCGTAAAGATGGGTGCACGCTGGACCTCCGCCGAATCTAATCATGGAAAAATAATATTAGTATTTATAATTATAATTATAATTTTAGTATTAGTATTATAATCGAAAAAAAATCCCAACAGGGTGGCCACAAGATTAAATTTTTCAATTTCCCTGAACTTTCCCTGACTTTCAGATAAAATTCCCTGACAGATAAGTATTTGAAATTCGTATAAATTTTCAATAATAATATTATAGAAATTTTCCAAAAGTTTCGTATTATATCACTTTAAATCTTTTGAAATTTAAAATCACTTCACAACACATAACATTCGTAAAATTTACAACAACTCTCGACTTTACAATAAATTTTGAAAAGATCTCTTAAAATTGATTGCAATTTCTTGGAATTTCTAGAAAAATTTCTAAATTCCAAGAAATCCCTTCAAATTTGTTAATATTTCATGAGATCCCTTCAATTTTCATCAGATTCACACGAGACCTATTTTCCATTCAGTTTCTTATTATTTTCTTGACTAAAAAAAATTGAGTCATTAAAAAAATTTTATTTTTAGATAAGTGAAAAAAGAATAATTTCTTTGATTACTTTTTTTTTCGTTTAAAGATTGGATTGCAGAAGACTTTTGGGATTTGAAAAGAGTTTAAGGCACTAAAATACTTTTCAAAAAATATTTTAAGGGATTTAGAATTTTTTTATAATATTTCAGCCCATTTCAAACGATTTTATGGGATTTTAAAGGATTTATAAATTATTTGTAATTTTTCAGAGGATTTCGAAAAATTTCCAAGGGTTTTTATTGGATTTTAAGAGATTTTGGCGATTTTATAGAATTTTAAAAGATTTTTATTTGATTTGAAAATTACGTAAAACTTTGTGAAAGATTTGAAAAGATTTTAAGGGCTTTCAAAGAATTTTCATTGGATTTCCAGAGATTTTGAGGGATTGTATATAAAATGGGATTTAAAAATTATTTTCATTATTGTAAAATTTTGCGAAAGATTAAAAAATATTATGAGGGATTTCAAATAATGTTAATATTTCATGAAATACTTTTAATTTTCACTAATCTTTTTAAAATTCCTCAAAATCCTTTGAAATACTTTAAATTCCACTAAAAACATAAATTTTTTTTTTAATTCCTAAAAATCTCTGAAAATTGTCTGTAAACCTTCAAAATTCCATAAAAAATTTTCAGAATCTCGTGAAATATTTTTTAATTCAACGAGAGATTTTAAAATCTCTTGAAATGCACAAAAATTTTTTTAAATTATTGAAAACCTATTGAAATCCCTTAAAATTCTCTGAAATCTTTTGAAATTCCTAAAAACATATTTAAATATTTTTAAATTCCACTATACAATATTTAAACTTCCATGAAATCCTTTACAATTACTTTATAAAATCTTTTACATTAGCATAAAAATCTTGTGAAATCCTTTAAAATTCCATGAAGAAAATTTAAATTCTTTAAAATCACTTTAAAATAATTAAAATTTCTTTAAATTCTTTTAAAATCCTTTAAAATACTCCGACAATACTTATAATTCCTTAAAATCTCTTAAAATTCTAACAAGTATCTTAAAATCCTTTATAATTTCTCGAAAAATTTTGTAATCCCTTAAAATACGTAAAAAACTTTTATAATTTTTAAAAAAACATTTCAAAATTCCTTAAATTCCAGAAAATCTTTAGAAAATCATAAAAACCTCTTGAAGTCCCTTAAAATTTCTCAAGGAAATTTAAAATTCCTTAAAATTCTCTGAATTCCCCAAACTTCCTTAAAAATCTCTTAAAATCCTTTAAAATTATTGCAAATGTCTTGAAATAATTAGAAACCTAGAGAATCTCAAAGAAATTATTTATAATCCTTGGAAATCTTTCGATAGTTTCTAAAATTCGTTAAATAAATTATAAAAGTTATTCATGTAATACGTAAAAAATAACATAGTTAACTTAAATGTCAATTTCTATTTTCCCTGACAACTACTCGAATTTCCCTGACATTTCCCTGACTCCCCCAAAATGTGGCCACCCTGACCCACAAAACTTACGTTATGTAAAGAAACTCCCACACAGCCTGAGGAATTGGCATGCTGAGTTTGTCCACAAACTGAGCCCTGGCAGGATTGACGCCACCGTGAGAACACAGGAAATCAGAATTATCAATAGGCCCCGGTTCCGAGAAGGTGTTAAACCTATTGATCCACTGTCTCGAGACAAAGAAGTTCAAATCCGAAGGTTCCCTCGCCGAGATTTCCATCAGCTCCATAGTCTTGTCCCTCAACGCCATCATCTCCGGCGAAGACTTCTTGTAAAATAAGACATAAGCCTCGCAATTGCTGACGGTCTCTGGAGTAACTTGAGTCACACATTGATCGTCGAATTCGAACCATTGGCTGACAATAGGATTCAACCCATAACAGGTATAATGACCACCACCAGCTGTTCCATGATGACAAATAACAGAGATGAGATCATAAGTTGTTACTTTCGAGACGCATTCTTTATGCAAATAAGGCCTCATGTCGAGACCTTCTAGAGGAAATGATACGAAGTTTGCTATCTTCGAGCTGAACATTAACTCGTGTCTAAATCTTTTAAGATGAACGCAGAGGACTTCGGGGAGCTCAAGGACTTTAGAGAACTTGATACCGTTTCGGAGCTTGTTGCACTTTTCACAGCTGTACATGTTGTCTCCTTTGAGTTCATCGGCACTAAAGAAGGCGGAGAGACAGTCGTGAAGGCTGACAACAGGACCCCAAAACCAGGAACTTATCTTCTGAATAAACCAGGAGAACCAACCGAGCTGGTTCGTGACGTAGACTACTTCGGAACAAGGTCCAGCTTTTTGTGGTGTTAGGGATCCTTGGTGGAGCATGTCGATGTGGTCCCTGCTTGGAATAGGAAGTGAGAGGTCCTGGAAACGAAAAAAACGTTAGTCCACTGGAGGAAGACAACATCAAGAGTTACCAAGAGTTATCAAGAGATATTATCCCAACCTGGAAGGTTTCAACCCTCGTCGAGATTCTGTTACACGTGAGACACTGCACACTGCTCAATAGTTTCCCGTCGAAGGTGTCGCTGATGATGCTCCTCGTCTTCATCTGCTTTTTGCTCGAGTGCTTTGTCGGCGAGTTCTGTGAGGACCTTTGCTGTTGTGGAAAGGGTTCATCAACACTGCTCTTCTTATTGTTCCTATTAGTAAACTTATTCCTGAGTTTATCAGACTGCGAGACCCTGGAGTACCTCCTTTTAATTCCGCGGTCCCCCTCATCACTAAGTGAGCTTTGTTCACTTACTCCCGAGTCGCAGGTTTCATACTCCGCATCAGATTGACTGGAACCCGCTCCATCTATTTCCTCCTCCTCGTCCTCAGACTGTTCTCCGAAACCTTTTAATCGAAGAAGAGTCTCCTCCCTGTCATCCTCGATGTGTTCCTTCAGCTCATCGTGCAGTTGGTCCATGAAACACCTAAGGAACTCCTGGGTATCGTGCTGGTGGTAGCCTCGAAACATCGGGTGAACCTGGAGGAAGAACCCGGAATTTAGTTAGACAGTATAGTTATCAAGAGTAAATTAAATTGATAAAGTTACCAACCGTTCTGATTCCAGAAAGGATCCCATGAGGTACAACATATCCCCTTGTCTTTCGGTTCCACATATCTCGCACCAGATTTAGGTAACTTAGGCTCAAACCGTGTTTCCTATCCTTGGAGATGTAAGTTGCCATGTGACCACAATCCAAGAAGAATTGCGTCAAAGGCGGGACGTTTGACAAGGCTTGGAGAGCTGCGTTCATGTAGCAGGTGTTCCCGATATTCTGGAGACCAACAAGACCCCGAGGCTTTCCGGAGAAATCCTTACTGTCTTCGGAGTCGGAGCTGTCTGGGGAATCCGAAAGGGGAAGTTTCTCATAGACTGTGTCCCCCTTTTCGGAACTGATCCGGCTTTCCCGGAGTTCCTGGTCTCTTCTGTTGTAATCCACGAATCTGAAAGCAAGTCTGCTTTATGTTATTTGTTCAACCTTCGCTTATTTGTAGTAGCAATATGGTACCAGTGGGTACAAAACCATGAAGATTCGTAGTTTTATAATTGATAAATTCGTTTCCAGGTCTCCAAGGTTACATCTAAAGTTTTCCACTCAACTTAGATTAGTTAGAAATTTCTGCTTGCAGTAGTAGTGGCTTTTAGTTGCTTTTTTATAGAGGGATGGGAATAAATTTACGCACAGAGTGTGGAACTCAGCCTAAAACGGCAATACCCACTAGTAGTATAGTAGTAATATAATAATTTAGTATTACGATTGATAAATTAGTTTCTAGGTCTCCAAGAGTGGATCTAAAATTGAGTATGGTTTGCACTCAATTTAGATTACTTAGTACTTGTTTGTAGATTGCTGTAATTTAATCTTGAATTAATGACTTTTTGATGAGAGCACACTGTTCCTTAAAACTATGTCCTATAACTAACTTACAACTAACTGACAACTAACTTACGATTAACTTACAACTGACTTAACACTATAAATTTAAAAGCAAACTATACCCACTTTTCGACAAGCATTCTCTGTAATTCCGGAGACTTGGGCTCAGGGTTGGGAGCATCTCCAGCGAATTTGTTGGCCATGATATATTCGGAATAGTTTGCCGCGAATTGGGTCGAATTTTGCCAGATATAGACTTCTCTGCCACACGAGTAACACCAGAATCTGAATGAGCAGAGGCTCATATGAATTGCATGATTAGGGTATTTATTATTATGAATCGTGCTGTGGTCCGGGTTGGTATTTGTACAGCCAACCCAACGGCAATCCGGGTAAACACATAACCAGAGATTGGCTCCTTCGCTCTCGCAGTCGCTGCACTTGGAGAGACGTTCTATGTGTGCGAGGGCGACTTCGATTGTCGTTAGGTCAACCTGGTTCGTGAGGTGCGGACAGTTCCTTGCAATGTGAGGCATTTTATTTCTACAGTCAAGATTCTTGTTATAAATCCGGGTCGCCTTGAGTTACGGCCCAGAATCAAAAGTGTCAATACTTACATTCGACTTGTAACGATAGTGCGTTTTGTTGACGTTTGCAGTGCTTTTCTAACCTGGACAAATCATCACACATTACGCACTACAGAAAACGTTTGTCACTCGAGGCACCACTTGCGTCTTGCCAAGCCTACTCCCACTACTTCTTGACTTTTCACTGAATGAGGCATTGAGTGTTCAGTTAGAAGAGAGGAAACTAGAAAGTGGGAGTGGCTTTTTATTTCGACGTTTACCCGCTTCGAACAGTTTCATTCCGATTTGATCTGAAAGAAGTTTTGAATTCAAATTAATCCGAAACACATTCAAAAACAATTGGAACCTTTATTCCGAATGAATCCGAATTAATCCAAAAAGCCGAATAAATCGGATCAATAAGGACAATTCGAATTCGAAAATCCATTCAAAAACAAGCCAAGCCTTTAATCCGAATGAATCCGCCAATCCGAATTAATTAGAATTAATCCGAACATTCAGTCCGAATAAATCCGATCAATCAGGACTTTCAATAATTCAAATTAGTCCAGCCTATCCGAATCAATCCGAATCATTCCAGAATCGGAATTTGTATCCGATCCAAACAGCTTCATTCCGATCTAATCCGAAAGAAGTTTTCAATCCAAATTAATCCGAAACCCATTCAAAAACTATTCAAACCTTTAATCCGAATGAATACGCCAATTGGAATTAATTAAAATTAATCCGAATAAATCCAGACAATCCGGTCAATGAGGACTTTCAATCCGATCTAATCGGTCTATCCTAATTCATCCGAATGATTCCCAATTAGTTCAGACAATCCGAATTAATCCGAAACCTATTCAAAAACAATACGAACCGTTTTTCCGAATGAATCCGAATTAATTAGAATTAATCCGAATAAATCCGATCAATCAGGAACAATTCAGAAACAATTCAAACCTTTAATCCGAATGAATCCGCCAATCCGAATTAATTGGAATTAATCCGAACGTTCAATCCGAATAAATTCAGACAATCCGTTCAATCGGGACTTTTAATCCGATTTAACCGGTCTATCCTAATTCATCCGAATGATTCCGAATTAGTTCAGCCAATCCGAATTAGTCCGAAACCTATTCAAAAACAAATACGAACCGTTTTTCCGAATGAATCCGAAGGAATCCGACAATCCGAATTAATTAGAATTAATCACAACGTTCAATCCGAATAAATCCGATCAATCAGAACTTTCAATTAGAATTAGTACAGCCTATCCGAATCAATCCGAATCATTCCAGAATCGAAATTTGTATCCGATACAAACAGCTTCATTCCGATCTAATCCGAAAGAAGTTTTCAATCCAAATTAACCCGAAACCCATTCAAAAACAATTCGAACCTTTAATCCGAATGAATCCGAATGAATCCGACAATCCGTTCAATCAGGACTTTCAATCCGAATTTAGTCCGGCCTATCCGATTGAATTCGAATCATTCTAAAATCGGAATTTGTTTCCTATCTAATCCGTAACCCATTCAAAAACAATTCAAACCTTTAATCCGAATGAATCCGTCAGTCCGAATTTATTACAATTAATCCGAACTTCAATCCGAATAAATCCAGACAATTCGGTCAATCAGGACTTTCAATCCGATTGAACCGGTCTATCCTAATTAATCCGAATGATTCCGAAAAGTTCGGATTATTAGTATTAGGGTTTTATTATTATTTATTATTATTATTATTTTGTCATTATTTTATTTTATTATTATTATAATTTTGTTATTATTTTATTTTATTATTATTATAATTTCTGATTATTATTTTTGTATGATTTTATTAGGCTATTATTCAATGATAATTATTGTTTATTTGAATTTCGCGCCAAAATGTTAAGAGCGCTCCCAGCGGCGAAGAATGGCACTGCGTATTGAGGCAAGAGCTTCAACTCTAGATTGATTGATTTATGACCGAGTAATTTTATCTTTAGCGTCATTCTCATCATGAGAAAATTTTACAAGTCGATTGTTGACGTCATTTTTCAATAAGTTGGTCAAAGTTCGTGAATCATATCGGTCCATTCATAGGAATTCTTTTGTAATTCCTTCCTCGTTACTTAATTAATTGGCTGTCAAATTTCTACGATGTGCTCTTCTCACAATTAGGCATAACCTCTTCTTCAAGTGACGTTTAATCTACTTTAACTGTCAAAAGGAGGACAATAGAAAGTGTCTCTTTATTGTTTCATTGTTGTAAGTGATATATCCCTCAAAAAATTACTAAATCAATTATTCAAGAATAAAGAAAATACCGAAAAAAGTGTTCTTTGTTAAAAAATGGGGGACAGCTTTCTTTTCAAGGCTGTTGCTTCAATTTTTTAGAACTGCAGCAAACTGCAGGGTGAAAATGAAAGTGTTGGGCGGGTTGCAGCCAGGGGCGTTCTATTTACAGAGATCGATCTGTTTACCTTTTGATAAGATATTTTTCTACAAAAGGTGGAAGTAAAAAAAACGTATTGTAGGAATTTACTGTGTATTTCAATAAATACTAATAATAATAAATGATGATTTATTATTATCTTTCAAATTTCTTTGTTTTGCGAATTTTGCAAAAATCCCTTTGGGTTGGCATTCTTTTTTTTTTTTTTTTTGAATAATTTCACATTTTTCACTGGCTTCCTTTTTATATTATTTTCTTTCTATTTCAGTTAATCCATTAAATCAAAATGTCCCAGTCCATGGAAATAGAAACAATCACGATCACCAGGCCTTTGAAGGTGAGTATTTTATTTTGCAATTAACATTTCTATTTCAGGATTTGAACTTATATTCTGATTCATCACTAGATTTTCCATTGAAGTATAATCTGACCGCAAACATTTTATTTACCAAGATCTACTGATGTACAGAACGATTTTTTCCCGGAAACTCCATATTTCCTTTATGGCTATTTTTTTCGTCGAATTGGACCAATAAATTCAAGGAAAGACTTATATATATATATCTACTCTCCGACTAGGGTAACATAAAAGGAAAATGAAATCGATTCGGACTCAATAACAGAATTAACACCCCTCTTTTGTCAATAAAACAAACATCAATTTCCGAAGAAGGGAAACTCGACTAGCTTTCACAAAAATCGATATTCCCTATATAGGGTCACAAAAGGTCATCGTCTTTCCTACCTACAAAAGGTATTCCCCCTTCTGAGTGATCCGCCGGGAGATGACCTCGCAGAAAAACAAACCTCCACATCTCCCCTTCTATAGAAATCCTACCTCAATGACGAAACCGGTCTGCCAGTGAACATGGCCGCTTCATCTATCAAAGAGGTGCGATGAGCTACCCAGCGAACCTTTCATCGATCCGCCAAAGTCCCAATGTGCATCTTATTACTTCCATTAAAAATTAACTCCCTGCGACTCTTCGCTCCTTTCCAAAATTAAACTTCTTCTTTCAAGAAAATCTACAACCCTCCTTCCCCCCTTTTTTTTACGAATCGCGAAATTCTAAACTCACTGAGTGGCTAAATTAATTCCCGCCTGTGTCTTAAGTGTTTACAACACCTTAAACAACTTGAGAATTTCAAGAATGTCCTGGAAGGAGGACTTTCGACTTTCGAAGGAAACAGTTGATTGAGTAGTTTGGGGTTTGTGACATTGATTTTTAGTCTGTGATAAAAACGTGGATTTTGGGTTTGGACTATTGGGGTAAAATGATCATGTATACTGTAGCCGATGACCACATGGGAGATAATGAGATCGCCCAGGTAGTGGATTGATTCTAAAAACGGTTCTTCGTTTTTAAGGGTTGAAGTCAACCTTTTTTTCTTAGTTCCAATATCTGTTTAAGTCTATATCCGCAGTTTTTAGGTCTACTATTGATTTTAGTATTAATTTTCACTCGAGTTTCCGATTTAGGATACAGAATTGATTATAAATTGAGTATAAAGATTTGATTAATAAGATTGTTCCTTTTTTAGGTGATCGCATTAATATGCGGGGTGATTGTGATTCTGCTGATGATTATGGGCCTAGCGTCCACTGATTGGTTGATGGCCTTGGGATGGAGACAAGGACTTTTTGCACACTGTATAGAGGAGGGAGCCCCGACTCCTCTTCCTTTTAATATTCAAGACTCTCCTGGCTGTTATCAAGCCAGAGATGTTGGATATATCAGAGCAGCTGCTGCTTTATGTATTGTGTGCATCTTGGCAGATCTCGCTGCCACAATTTTAACTGGTCTTGGTCTCCGAACTCAAGATCATCGCAACAAGCACAAATACTACAGATTCGCAGTTTTATGCATGGGAATTGCTCGTAAGTTTCTCCTAAATTTATTTATCGTCAGCGAGGTACGCAATTTTCTGCGGAACGCCTGGACATTTAAAAAAATTTTTTCAAAGTGATAATGTTGAACGAAAAAAAGTTGAAAATTTGCAAATTTAAGGATATTTGGAACCAAAGCGCTGCGATTTTTTTTTCTTAGTATCATCTATGTCAAAAACCACCGTCACAAGCAATTTTTCCGTTTTTATTCATTTTTTCAACTTCAAAATGTTTTTTTTGACAATAATGCGTAATTTCTCTGTTCTTAGGCATCAATCACCAAGAAGGAAAAAAAAATTTATATAAAAAAAATTTTTTTTTTGATGGTCAAAGTTAAAATTGACTTTTCTGCTTTGAACAACGATTACTCTGCACCAAATCATCGTACAGAGCACACCATTGGCTCAAATTAAAGCTGATTAAATTCTCTAAAAGAAATTTTTAGTCACATGACAAAAAAAATTTTTTTTTGAAGCCCACAGACCATTTTAAGGACGAGCAAAAATTTCGAAAAATTGTTTTTCCTTAGTTTTTCGATGATTACTGGAAAACCGCGATCGTTAAAAAATTTTACAGTCCAGATCTGAAAAGTAGACACCTAGAGCTACAATTTGCCTTTTTTTATTTTCTGTACGACCATTTTTCTCCGAGTTATCTCATGTTGAAAATCACCCAAAAATTTGGAACTTTTTTTATATCCTTTAAATTTTTGTGAGTAGTGTATATCTGAAAAAGATAGGACTAAACAATTATTTTCTGTTCTACAGTTATTTCACTGCTGATCGCGTTGGTGATTTATCCAGTATGTTTTGCTGCAGAACTCAATTACGGTAAGTAATTCAATTATTGCAGTATTATTTCTAGTCAAAGTAGCCAATCACGGTTTAATTTCTATAATTTTCTAAACAGGAAATCGTCTGATGTGGGAATTCGGTTGGGCCTATGGAGTAGGTTGGGGCGCTGCGATGTTCCTCTTCGGCGGTGCAGTTTTGCTTCTCTGCGACAAGGAAAGTGAAGAAATCTACTACAAGGAAAGAAAAATTGTTCGGGATGATATCACCGGTGGTGGATCAATGATTGGTGTGGGTCATCACGGCGGAAGAAGCGGGATGCAACTTGCCTAGTGGCATTGCTCCCTGCCCGATGTTGTTCTCTAGGGAATCAAGCACTTCCTTTTCCATCCACACAGAGTTTACTGTGCAAACAGCGAAAAGGACACACGCGGGGACTCAAAACTGGTGAAATTCACGGTATGCCTGCTGCTGTATTCGAGTATGAATGGTTTTTTATACGCGGCATCTTCCTAATACCTGCTAATTAACGTTTACAAACTGATAATTGACAATTTACATTCAATTTCTACCAACTCGGGCACATCTCGGAATTTAAGAAAAACCAATGTGACTTTCACGCCCTCTGTTTTTCTCCATTTGCTCTTCGGTCATTCCATCACGTTCCGCCTGATCTTTTGGGGACCACTTTGTCCTTTCTTTTCCAAATTAACAATTTACAAAAAAATGCAATTAAAAAAAACGAGACTTTAGCACTTTTTGTATTCGTAACGTGAATCTTTGATACTGCATTTACGTCAAGACTGTGATAGTTATGATCGACGTTAGCAACTAAATTCAATTTTTTAATGAGAGGTCAGGGGGTCGATTTCATTTTGGAGATAATAGGACTTCCATAGTTTTCTTAATTTAACTAATTTGCGGCTTAGTTTAACCTATGATTAATTGATTATTATTTTTGATTTATATTTTTTGATTTGTATATACGTTGTACAAACGCTTAGATTTTAAGATTAATTTATTACACGTGAATCACGTGAATTAAGTTCGTTTCTTGTTAATGACTGACGACTTTTATAGAGAATTTATCGTGCTTTAATTATTTTTTTCTCTAACGATTAATTAATTAACACACTGATCTCCTGCGAATTTTCTCGTATCGAAAGTGTTCGTTCATTGTAGTCGAACCAAAGACTTCAGTTCAGTGCGAAGTTTGCTACATTTATACCAGAAACCGAAAAAAAGTGAAATTAGACAACGATTTTTATGTGAATCCGATTCGTTTTTCAGTGAACCCGAAAATTATCCATTGAATAAGTGAGCGTCTTTCGTACAATATGAACATTAAGTGGAGAGCACAGTGTTTGGATGTGTGAGTAGAGGCAGCTCGGGTAGGCAAATATACTACCCCATTGCATTATTTGCATTACGATACGTGTATATAAAATAGATATCTTACAGCGCATAATTTACGAACCTTAAATTTAAGAGACTTCAATTTCATCTAAAGGACAATGGTTTCGATGTTTTTATGATACTTGCAAGTATTAGAGTCGCACCATTCGTAGATTATCATTCCCAGGGTGTCTAGCGGACCGGGAAAAATCCGGGAATTTCATTTAGGACCTGGAATTTTTTTGTATTTTATTGAAAAAGCGACCTTTTTCTACTTTATCTTTTTTTTATTCTATTTCTATTTTATTTGAAAAAAAAAATAAATTTGTAAATCACAAATAAATTGGTCGGAGGAAAAAAATTTGACCGGGATAAGACTGGAAAAGGCCGGGAATTTCCAATTCCCTGATCACTAGACACTCTGATTTCTTTATACGTTTTAGGATTTAGAATTAATGGGTAGCTTATATATATATGGAGAGGACCACCTCTGCACAATTATAGAAACGCTACGCTTTTTTTTTTTACGGCAACCGTTATGATTGTAATCTAGTTGTAATTTTGTAAGATCGCATTTTTAAGAGAGCGTAATAACCACGCGTAATCCAAAATTGACTGTCCAATAAAGCGTAGTGTCTTAGGAAAGCGATCTAATTGTTTCTATTCTCGTTGTTTCTAATCCTTTCGCAAATCCCATCCTCGTGAAATCCGTATGTCTTATTGCGATTGGAAATAACGAGACGGAAGTTTGGATTTCTCGATAGTTTATCGTTGGATAGAATACATATCATTATCACTGTTATTACTCGATAACGACGAAGTTACAACGGAGTAACTTGTAATAATAAGGCTCGTATATTGAATAGAGGTACTGTAATTTACTGTCGAGAACAATTATTTACTGTCGGCAGTAATTTGTGTTACCGCAATCGAGAGATGATTGTAGATTAGTGCAAGCTCTGCATCACGTTACATTTGATCGTATAACATTGATGTACACATATCACAGTATTATACAGAGAATAAAAGATAAAGGAAAAACAATTTCGGTCACGAGCCTTTGGATTTTCATCCCCAATGCGCTTCATTCTTAAAAAAAGTGATTTTCAGAAAAATTTGTAGAAATCTTTAATCTCTAATGAGATAACGCGGCACAATCTAAATTGTAAATTCTTATAAAAATGTGACTAGCACTGTAAAAAGAAAGATGCTTCATCGAGACAGTGTTACTGATTGATTATCGATAAGCTATATTTCCTTTCATCATTCCGTGAAAGTCAAGCCTGGATAAGTTTCTCTTCAATCGCTGAGAGGTATTTTAGGAATATTGATGCCGGTGAAAGCATATTCAAGCTTCAGGCGTTTTTTTCAAAAGGATGAAACAACTGTCGGAATAATTTTGGTCCATGCCAGTATCCTCTGAAAGATTAAGAACTTTTAAATCTATATTGGGATTTAAAGATGATGTAGATTTAATCGATTCGGAACTAAAATTCCGACCTAGGGGCTAGGGGTCTTTCATAAACTACATGGTTTTTTAAGGGGGGGGGGGGAGTACGAATAAAATTGGGCTACGTGGTTTATGGAAGACCCCCTTACTATTTTATAAATTATCTTCGGTAGTATAGTGTTAAGTATCCCTTTTTCAAAAGAGCTTCTTTAAGAGAAACTAAGTATCTCTTCTTTCAAGAATCTCACCTAAGCATGAGGTTCCAGTAAATAAAAGGAAAAGCCTCCTTCTTCATCAAATAAGCGAGATAAGTTTCTTTAGCCTGATTGAAGGGAAAAGTTTCTCTAGGCTGTAAATTGTAATCAAATTCCGCGAGAATGCATTTTCCATATCCGGTAACCAGAGGACAAGATGCGTAGCCATCGTAGCTAGAATCCATCTTTTTCCCTTCCAATGTAGCCATAATATTTTTATAAACAACCTTCGATTGTGGCCCTGAAAAAAAGTATTGTAAGAATTTCACTTGGTGATAAAATTAAACAACAGTTCATTTACCAATCGCAGCCATCGTTTTGGAATTTGGAGTACTCGTGCAATCCCCAAGTCCGTAGATATTCGAATATTTAGTGTGTTGTAGAGTTTCTGGAGAAACGGACAAAAATCCGGCTTCGTTTGTTAAACTCTGATGCTTTTTTAAAACGTCGGGCGCACTCATTGGTGGACTCACGTGCAAGAATGAGTACTGTAAATAATAATTGAAATTAGTAATTAAGGGTATTAAGTTCTAATCTAAAAATTCTATTTCTTCATTTTACTTAACAAATATTAAAATTAGAATTTTTTCCTTCTGTATAATTAATAATTTTTAACTAGAATTATGCGCTACAGAGTGAAAAAATATTTATCTATAATTTTCGTTGAGTAAAATGGAAGCAATTCAAACCTTCTTGGTCCACTTTTCTTCCGGTTTTTGTAAATTTTGAAAAACTGCTTCCTTTTTGTCCGGTTTGATTTCTATCAAATTCGTCTGGACGTTCACTTTAATATTTCTTCTGTTGCAAACTTCCCACAGAGAATCGGCGTACTTCTTCACACCGAAAATCACCGGTAAGGTAGTGTTGTAAATAACTTCTATATCGTCTCTTCTTTTTTGCTGAAATAAATTCCAGTTATTTTCATTTTTCGATCATTATCTTCTTTTCAAAATAAAACAATGAAATAAAATTGAATACTTTGCGCCAGTAATCGTCAGCGAGGTAGGCAATTTTCTGCGGAGCGCCTGGACATTTAATTGGAGAATTTGGAAAAGTGAAAAGGGCGCTACCATCTTGTGTCCTTTTAATCTTTTCGAAAACTTTCGAGACAGTTTGGTGTCCGTAAATTGAACAGACTTGCGCATCTGGATTTTCAAGTCCTTCAGCTAGTCCTGGAATCTATTCAAAAAGAAAATTATAATATATGCAAAAAAACCGGGTAAATTTCTTTCTGAAGAGATTTATTATTTTTACCCCTTTCCAGTTGGTTTGAAGACCAAGAGCGACAATCAGAATTTCGTATTGAACAGTATCTCCATTTTTTGTTGTGATTTTATTGTTTTCGGGATCGAAAGCAGTTACAGAGTCTTTTAGCCATTGGGCATTTTTCGGAAGAACATCTTTCATTGGTTTTCGGGCTTTTTCCAGACTTCCCACTCCTGCCCCGATTAAAGTGTATATTGGTTGGTAGTAATGATCCTAAAAAAACATTTGACCCATTTCTTAAAATAAAAAATAATTAATCTACAAAAATATTGTTTAGATAAAAATTGTACGGAAAATAGGGTGTCATTTAACGGTACTATTCAATTTGACATTGAGGTCAATTTTCAAGGTCATTTGAAGGTCAAGACGAAATTATGAAACTATTTTTGGAAGTAAAAAGTTTCCACGAACTTCAGAGGGTTCGACGATTATCACATGATTCGGTTTTTCTTTGTAGTTCCTTGAAAATTTCGCTGCTATTGTACAACCTCCACATCCTCCACCCAAAACCAAAATTTTGCATCTGTAAATTAAAAAATGAAATGTAAATATATGTAATTTTTTTTTTAACGACGAAAAATGTAAATTAAACTTACGAGTGATGCGCGTATCTGACATAGTGAAATTTTATTGCTTTTGAGGTCAATACACTTTTTCTTGCAATACTGTACATAATTTATTTTTTCAAAAATTTTGGTACCTGCAAATTATAAAAGAATTTAATATATATATATATATATATATAT
>UCOK01019204.1:4989-43989 GCA_900474325.1 Synergus umbraculus
TTAAATTTCATAAAATCACTTGATATTTCTTAAATTCATTAAAAATCTCATAAAATATTGTATTGATTTATCATGACATTATTAATAAATCTATAACTGAAAAAATATAAGTTTTCTAAATTCTATGCCTACTTTTCATTAAGATTACACTGAGAAACTCTATGTTAGAAAAATTATGACGAATATACTAATAAATTACTAATATCGATAGCAAGTAGGGGCAAAATCCCAAAATTGAGAAATTTTAATACAGAAAATAATAAATTTTCTGTATTAAAATGTCTCAATTTTTCGATTTTGCCTCTACTTGCTATCAATATTAGTAATTTTTTTAACATAGAGTTTCTCAGTGTAATAACGAAATAAAGAATTTTATAAAATCCCTTAAAATATCTTTAAATTCTTATAAAATCCCATGAGTTCCTTTTTTAAATTTCATAAAATCACTTGATATTTCTTAAATTCATTAAAAATCTCATAAAATATTGTATTGATTTATCATGACATTATTAATAAATCTATAACTGAAAAAAATATAAGTTTTCTAAATTCTATGCCTACTTTTCATTAAGATTACACTGAGAAACTCTATGTTAGAACAATTACTAATATCGATAGCAACTAGGGCCAAAATCCCAAAATTGAGACATTTTAATACAGAAAGTAATAAATTTTACTATTTCAATAGTAATGTTTACTATTTAAATAGTATTATTAAATTAAAGCCCCTACTTGCTATCGATTTAGTAATTTTTTTAACATAGAGTTTCTCAGTGTAATAACGAAATAAGGAAAAAAGGACAAAAAATATCATTCAATAAGAAAGTTTGAAGTGAAATAAATATATTCTAATTTAATAAAAGAAAATAGCACTTTTATTTGATGGGAAGCTGACCGAGAATCCTTGGGAAATAACAAAAGATTAAAGTAGATGGTATCATCAGTGCGGAAATCAATTATAGCCCCAACCTGAGAAAGTCCGAAGTGGGTGGAAGTTTTGCGCGAATACACACACAAACATTCCTACAGGTAGGTATAGACTTATATAGAGAAAGCAAGACAAGGTAAGGCAGCAAAAGCGAGTCGACTGCCCTGGACGAATGAGCGGCTGAGTTGAGGGAGCGACGCTGCGTCATTATTTCGTTAATTAAACGAACTTTGGTATCTGCCGCGAGCGACTGCAATTAAATGGGCCCTTTGAGAGGTAACTTTGCCACCTTGACTTAACGACAGTCCTACCTTTTCTCTCCGCCCCGGCATTTCACTATTTAGATTATCCTGGCCGCACAGTGAGTACTTTTCCCTTACCCCCCCTCTCAGCCCCCTAAGCCCCTTTTCAGCCCTCTTGTCCCATTTCTCGTCTAAAGTTTCACAACCCCTTGCCACCACTTCGCAAAACGAAATAATTAAATGGAGATGTCCCAACGGTAAGCCAGCATCCGCTTTCCACTAATCTCCTAGTTTTCAATAAAGTTGAGCTTCGATCGTATCTTTAGATGAATAAACGAGGATTTTTTTATGGCTGAATAGAGCAGTTGCGATAGGGGTGGAAAAGAATTAAAAACTGAATATCCAATTGATATAGATTGTTTTAAATACATTTCATTATTTAAGCTGCATTTTTTTTTTTGGAATAAGTTTGAATTAGCCCTTTGAAATCCTTAACAATAAAAATGTCGAACCTTGATTAATTTTCATTAACGACCTCTCAACTTGCAGTGAAAAAACTAGTTTCATTAATTCGAGAAATATTGTTATATTGATATTTCCGAATAACTCAAACTATATACCGAAGTTTGTTATAATTAAAAAGCTTTGGTATAATTGTTTTTCCGCGAACGACGCGCTGACAAATTGGCATACCAATTTAAACTTTGAATCCTGCTATGAAAATTAATTTAAACTCTGCCAGTATAGGTTTCATATTGAGCTGTTTTCAAGCTGGAATTAAATTTGTTTCTTATTTATCCTAGTTTTTTAATTTCATTATCTGTGCTCTGAAGTAGATTATTCAGATATTTTCCGAAAAAGGGTATTTTTTATTTTATTGTAAGATAATGACCGTAATATTTCAATATATATTAAATAATATATTTTAAATCAAAAAGGGCCGTGAAAAATATTAAAGGTAAAAAAAAAAAATATTAAAGGTAAAACTAAAGTTACCTTTCAAAAGGTTTGTATGAATTTTAAGGGGTTTTTAGGAATTTTAAATGGGGTTCTGGAATTTCGAGTAATTTAGAGATATTTTAACAGATCCTCTTTAAATCCTTTAAAATTCCATGAAAAGCTTTTAAATCCTTTAAAATTACTTTTAAAAACAAAAATTTTGTAAAATTCTTACAAGCTTTTTAAAATTCTTTAAAATTCCACTAAATCTTTTAGAAATTATACACATCTCTTGTAATCCCTTTAACTTCATAGAAACCTCTGTAAATCTTTTAAAATTAATGAAAATTCTTATAAGACTTTTAAAATCCTTTAAAATCCTGCTATGAAAATTAATTTAAACTCTGCCAGTACAGGTTTCATATTGAGCTGTTTTGAAGCTGGAATGAAATTTGTTTCTTATTTATCCTAGTTTTTTAATTTCATTATCTGTGCTCTGAAGTAGATTATTCAGATATTTTCCGAAAAAGGGTATTTTTTATTTTATTGTAAGATAATGACCGTAATATTTCAATATATATTAAATATATATTTTAAATAAAAAAGGGTCGTAAAAAATATTAAAGGTATTAACTAGTACTAGTCCAGTTCTGTGAAGCTGGGATTGTTTTAGAGGAAATTTTAAAATAATGCAAGAGCGTATAATCGTGAAAGGTAACTAAAGTGCAGCCGGAAGTTGAAAACAAATTACCAAACGAAATTTGTAGCGACTAACTTCAGGCTTTCCTAATTATTAACCTCTAACGTAGCAGTTTGCGTGGGAAACTTTCTCACGCAACTGTACACGTATCAACGTGTATATCTACATCATGCTCTGTGGAGCAGACGCTTATGTTATAGTTTGCATGAACAGTGATGAACCGTAAAGCTCCCTGTCGACCTTGTGCATCTATCTATCGCGGTTCATACTTATAAAGGTACATATACATATACATATCATATATGCATGTGTATAGGTATTCATACATTCCTATACAGTCCAATGGGGGCGTGAAGTTTGAAGTGCACGCGAGCACGTCAGACTCAACTTGAAATTGAGTTGTCATCCACTCGCCAAGTTATAGTACCTTTATATATATACGTAATGTACCCGAGTCTGTTATGCGAAAACTATTAAGGTCCAAACAAGATAGGTATCGTCTAGTGAAGACACCAATTTTACTACATCATCTCTAACAAATTGTCTGGAGATGGATCCTATCCTCCTATCTTAAAAAAGTGTTGTCACGATATATCTCGAAAATCTCGCATATATTGTTGTTGCAAACCTGATTGGTTTTTGAATGACTTGAAGTTGAAAGAAGAAAAACAAACGTTAATATTTCTTAAAACTCCCAAAAACCTCTTGAAATCCCTTAAAAATACACAAAAACGATTAAAATCATTTTTTTGTGGAATTTTAGGGAATTTTGAAAAGTTTTGAAAATTTTTAAAGATTTTATATATTTTAAGGAATTTTAAAGTTTTTCGTTACATTATAAAGGATTTTAAGAAATTTGGAAGAAATTTTAAGGAATTATAAATATTTTCGTGGAATTTCAAAGGATTTTAAAAGTCTTGTAAGAATTTCCAGTAATTTTAAAAGATTTTAAGAGGTTTCTATGAATTTAAAAGGATTACCATAAATATGTATAATATTTAAAAGATTTAGTGGAATTTTAAAGAATTTTAAAAAGCTTGTAAGAATTTTACAAAATTTTGATTTTTAAAAGTAATTTTAAAGGATTTAAAAGCTTTTGATGGAATTTTAAAGGATTTTAAGAGGATCTGTTAAAATATCCTTAAATTCCTCGAAATTCCAGAACCTCATTTAAAATTTCAAAAAACCCCTTAAAATTCATACAAACCTTTTGAAATCCCTTAAAATTTTAAAATATTTGGAATTCCTTAAAATTTAAAGGGATTACAAGAAATATGTATAATATTTAAAAAATTTAGTTGAATTTTAAAAGAACTTCATGAAATTTTAAGAGATTTTTAAGGAAGTTTATGAAATTCAAAAAATTTTAAGGAATTTTAAAGTTCCTCGTGGAATTTTAAAGGATTTCACAAATTTTTTAAGATTTTCTACATTTGATTTTTTAATGACGTGAATTTGTAAGAAATTAAATAAATAATAATAATGTTGGTCTGCTAGTTTTTTTAAAAATATCGTGTGAGTCACGATTAAGAGCCTATACATTTTATTCTTAAGCACTAAACTTAATGATCGTTTCACATTTATTTAATTTAATGTCTTTTCTGTAAATTGAATGTATACTCTCTACATAAATTTTAAAATATGAAAGAGCTTACTTATGAATATCTTAATTATTGGTATAAAGGAAATCTTTTCTTCATAAAATCCGTATGCAAACATTTATATTTAAAAATGTTTCCTGAATCGGACCTCAAATAATTTTTCTACAGCGTGTAGATCTCTTTCACTTTTCTTCCACTCGCTCCCTTTCTTCTCCCATCTTTTTTCTTTCACGAAAAGACACTCCAAGCGGAAAATGGTTAGAATCCTGCTTTTAACTCGAGCGTAATTTCCTTTTGATATGGAATTCAATATTTTCTTCGTCGTTATATACCTTTTCTTTCTTTGTCCATTGAAGATTCTCGGAACTCAAGAATATATTGAATTCCTCCGCGAGTACATTTCATATATGTAGTTTAATATAATAAAATGTCACGAAACAGTTTCTTTGAATTTTTTGAAATCATAAACTCCTTTGTAGTCCAGCTTTGATATTTTCTATTACTATAACGAAACCCAGTGATTTAATTTTGTATTCCCTAATTATAGGCATTGATTTTTTCTAAGGGTGGGGTTACTCATATAGGGCTTGAATATTTCATATCGTGTCCCTAATATATCCTAATGTATTTTTCCGTCATTAATTTAAGTATGCTAATAGCATGAATTGCTTATTCTAATTTTAGGGGATGATTTTATTTTATATTCTTATGTTTTCCAGATTGATATATGTATTAATCTATATATCAATATATATTATACAATATACAATATAAGAATTGATTTAATGTAAATTGCATAAAAATGTCAAATCTAATCAGTTTTTTCTGTACATGTTTCAGAAGGACGCATTTTGGAACTTCATTCTCCAGATGGAGTGCACGAGTGTTGGCTGAGAGCCTCTGACAATACGGAGGCGAATGTTTGGTTCAACGCTCTTCATTCAGCATTGGCTGCACTTACGCTGAAAGCCTTGAGACTGGCTTCAGCGCTTCCGGATCCTCCGCAACTTCAGCACATCGGTTGGCTCGCCAGAAGACACTGTGTTCAGGTGGGTAGAGTCTTAGACGAATTTACAGAATCTGAGGGATCTGTACTTAGAATACAACTCCAGTTTCTCCTGAGACTAGAGTACCACATTTCTGCTTTGCATGGTGAAACACCACAGCTCACTAGCAATTAAGATTAAATTCTGACGTGGCATCCGCTTGAACACACTTGCTGCCTCTTCATTTCCAATTAATTCCGAAACAGTTCTAATTGCAACAAAAAACAAGCTGTATTTCGAGGTCCTTCAGAAATTCCAGCTAAACTCCTTTTGACGTTAAATAGTAAAGAAGAAAACATTGATTTTAAACTAGAACCAGTTTTAAAAACATTGATTCATTAGCACATGTCAAAACTCTTTTGGGTAAATCCAAATCTGCTGAAATATTCATCAAATACATAGATTGGTTGCAAGCTGAATGGTCGGGATAGACAAATAATAATTATTTGCCCGTTAAATAATCATCATCGTCAAACAATCCGTGTTTGTTCTTGTGTAATCGGTAACGATTCCAGCAAACACTGATTATACATGGGCTTGCACTACACCTATATATATATATACGAATATTCGGAAGTGTTATCCGTTTTCAAATTGAATATTTCGGACTTTGTCGCCGATCGTCTTATCGCTGCTATCAAGTTGTGTGCGTACATTTACTGGCTGTCAAATGCAGAGATGTGGCTTCAGTGGGATATATGTTGAGCGGCGAAATCGATAACTATTATATGCCGAACCAACCGATATGGTCGCACTGATAAAGGGACAGAATGGGAAGCGGGAACTGAGGGGAAGTCTAGGTACAGACACATAATTGATTGGCATTAGCGCACCTGATTGCTAGTCCTGAACCCAACCTTGCCCTGAATATATCCCGCGGGGTACTTAAATACCTCACAGCCATGATGCTTCCTCGTCCTGATTTACATTCGGACTGAAATTCTCGCACCATAATCAAGTTAAGCTGTGATATGTGTTTAACAGCAGAGGATGAACGTTAATAGACTTCGAGACATGTATCTCGTGTGATTTCTAATACTTTGAGTACATCGGAATTCAATTAAATATAATAATATATTACACTAGCAGAACTACGCGAAGCGCACAATTATTTATTTAATTTCTTACGACGTCAAGTCATTAAAAAATCAATGAAAGTTTGTTGATTCAAATTTAGAAAATCTTAAATTTCAACTAAATCTTTTAAATATTATACAAATTTCTTTTAATCACTTAAAATTCTATGAAAAGCTGTTAAATCCTTTAAAATTAATTTTAAAAATCAAAATTTTGTAAAATTCTTTAAAATTCCATAAAGAACTTTAAAATTCCACTAAATCTTTTAAATATTATACCTATATCTCTTTTAAATAATTTCAACGAATTTGAGCGATTTCTAAAATTTTCCTGAAGTTTTAAGGTATTTCAAAAGGTTTGTATGAATTTAAAGGGGTTTTCAGGAATTTTAAAAGAGGTTCTAGAATTTCCAGGAATTTTCAGATATTTTAACAGATTTATAAAAATTTGAGGGATTTTATGGAATTTGACGACTTTCAAGTGATTTTTACGCGAAATGCAAAAGATTTTTAGAATTTTAAAAAATATTTCGTGAAATTTTAAAGGAATTCATGGAAATTTAAAGGAATTTATGAAATTATAAAATATTAAAAAAAATCTTTAAGATATTTTAAGGAAATCTAAATGTTTTCAAAAATTTGAGGGACTTTAAGAGGTTTCTAAGAATTTTAAAAGATTTCAACGAATTTAAGCGATTTATAAAATTTTCTACATTTTTATAAATTTTCGTGAAATTTTAAGGGATTTCAAAAGGTTTGTTTAAATTTTAAGGGGCTTTTAGGAATCTTAAATGAGGTTCTGGAATTTCGTGGAATTTAAAGATATTTTAACAGATCCTCTTTAAATCCTTTAAAATTCCATGAAAAGCTTTTAAATCCTTTAAAATTACTTTTAAAAATCAATATTTTGTAAAATTCTTACAAGCTTTTTAAAATTCTTTAAAATTCCACTAAATCTTTTAAATATTATACATATCTCTTGTAATCCCTTTAAATTTTAAGGAATTCCAAATATTTTAAAATTTTGAGGAATTTTAAGAGATTTCTAAGAATTTTAAAAGAATTTTAAGGGATTTCAAAAGGTTTGTATGAATTTTAAGGGGTATTTTGGAATTTTAAATGAGGTTTTGGAATTTCGAGGAATTTAAGGATATTTTAACAGATCCTCTTAAAATCCTTTAAAATTCCATGAAAAGCTTTTACATCCTTTAAAATTACTTTTAAAAATCAATATTTTGTAAAATTCTTACAAGCTTTTTAAAATTCTTTAAAATTCCACAAGGAACTTTAAAATTCCACTAAATCTTTTAAAATTACTGAAAATTCTTACAAGACTTTTAAAATCCTTTATAATGTAACGAAAAACTTTAAAATTCCTTAAAATATATACAAATTTTTTTAAAATCCGTAAAATTCCAGAAAAAAATTATTTTAATCGTTTTTGTGAATTTTTAAGGGATTTAAAGAGGTTTTTAGAGTTTTAAGAAATTTTAACGTATTTCGAAGGTTTTCCTGACATTTTTTTGCACCATTAGTTTGTTCTTGTTCTATCGACTTCAGGTCATAGGGGAAACTTTGTTTAAGATATTATATATCAATTCTTAAAACCGTATTTGCAATTTTCTCACTGCTTGTTCCAGCTGTAGTTTAACAAAGCTATTACTTTACTTTTTGCAGCATTTCACCTTTCAAAACCAGAATTCAATTTCTGAATAGTCAGACATTTTTAGCTCTTGAAGCTTGCAACACCAATGGTATTGCGTAGTATTATAGTGTTAACTAACTTTGAAATTTGAACTATAAACACGAAGTTCAGAGTATTTATGTATTTCTAACAAGCAATAACAGCTTCCAACTCTGAAGAGAACTCACAGTCACAATAATGTTCGTGCTCTCTAAAATGTACATAATAACTTTTCATAACAAAAACATCATTTAGGACAACTGTTAACACCAAAACTTGACAATTTGCTTCAGTATCCAAACTCAAAATATGTTATTAAATGTGTGTTAAATGCGTATGGTAATTACCGTAAGAGAAAATTTAGTTTCGTCAACTTCCGTTTCGCTGCTGAACTTTGCTGATTGAACCGGATCAACCTGAAAATTGAAAATTCTCGACAGATTCGTAAATTTTAATAAGCCAGGAGTTCTTTGCAGTATCCTTTAGCTTTTTTTCTCGGTGAAAAAACTCCTTTGTGGATTTAAATTATTTTTGAACTGAAAGTCACATTAAAGTTTAACATAAGCCAAAGACGAGAGTCTTGGGAGAATTTATTTGAAAAGGAGGAATTAGCACCCGCTTCCTCGACTGGCGTATGTACACTGCCGTGACTTATTAAATTATTTATTTGACGAAAGTTCAAGCACGAACTCCGTTGATTCGCCGTCGGAAATCCTCAAACGCAAATGTGCCTTTAGCGCAAAAGCATTATGTTGACACGGATTCGTGAGGCGAAGCTATTCGCAATTCCGGAATCTTGACTGTTTGCACACCTCCACACGTCCTACCTACGATTTACCCATACCGTTCGTAATTTCCCGGTAATTCTACTTCCGGATTTTCTGTCACTACATTCTCGACTCTGATTCGCACATTCAATACGTGAAACGGGCAAAATTTATTGGATTTCATTCTCGCGATTTTCTCTTTTTACAGGGAAAATACTTTCGCTTCTTCTGCTTCTATGCTGTGCCTGCATTAATGGCGATAAAACCGATCTCGTATTTTCAGAATCAAGTCTCTTGATTTTGTTGTAACATATAATCTCACAATAAATATATGGAAGTTTAATACTCTCTAAACCTGAATCAGTGAAATTTAACTGATTACCAGTCAAATTCCACTGATTTGAAGTGACTCTTTTCTATCGATTTTAATCAGTGAAAAATCTACTGGAAATCAGTGAAAAGTCACTGAAATTTTTAGTAGTTTAGTGAAGATGACTGAAAATTTCAGTGAATTTTAACTGATTAAAATTGCGAGGGATTTTATGGAATTTGACGAATTTTAAAAAATATTTCGTGAAATTTTAAAGGAATTCATGGAAATTTAAAGGAATTTATGAAATTATAAAATATTAAAAAAAATTTTTAAGATATTTTAAGGAAATCTAAATGTTTTAAAATTTTGAAGGACATTAAGAGGTTTTTAAGAATTTAAAAAGATTTCAAAGAATTTAAGCGATTTCTAAAATTTTCTACATTTTTATAAATTTTTGTGAAATTTTTGAGGGATTTCAAAAAGTTTGTATGATTTTTAAGGGTTTTTTAGAAATTTTAAATGAGGTTCTGGAATTTCGAGGAATTTAAAGATATTTTAACAGATCCTCTTTAAATCCTTTACAATTCCATGAAAAGTTTTTAAATCCTTTAAAATTACTTATAAAAATCAAAATTCTTTAAAATTCCACAAGGAACTTTAAAATCCCACTAAATCTTTTAGAAATTATACATATCTTTTGTAATCCCTTTAAATTCATAGAAGTCTCTTTAAATCTTTTAAAATTACTGAAAATTCTTACAAGGGAAATACTTTCGCTTCTTCTGCTTCTATGCTGTGCCTGCATTAATGGCGATAAAACCGATCTCGTATTTTCAGAATCAAGTCTCTTGATTTTGTTGTAACATATAATCTCACAATAAATATATGGAAGCTTAATACTCTCTAAACTTGAATCAGTGACTCTTTTCTCACGATTTTAATCAGTGAAAAATCTACTGGAAATCAGTGAAAAGTCACTGAAATTTTCAGTGACTTTTGACTGATTCTCAGTGAATTTTCACTGATTAAAATCGTGAGAAAAAAGTCACTGAAAATCAGTGGAATTTGACTGATTCATTTTTAGAGAGTACCAATATAAAATTATTGAAGCTATCAAGTATATATGATTGAAATCCAGGTAGATTAAATTGAATTTTTTGTCAGAGGTGTGTCGCCTGGATTAATTTCAGATTGTGAGAAAATGTGATAGTCTAAGAGGGATTCAATTATTAATGCCATCACATTTCGTACTTTATATTTGCACCAAATTGTTATTTTACTACCGACTATAAAGATTAGACGAAATTAACCTGGGTGATTTAGAAGACAGGGTATTCGGACGTGATACTCCACGCTATATATCCAGCGAAAAGCTAATCTGATTTTGGTCTAATTCTAATCCGCGACCTCGTTAGAAATTACCTTTGCACGCTACATTATACGAATCCTAGAAGCCAACCCTGGGATTAGTCTTAACTCCGAAGGTGTTCCTTAATAAATTTCACACTTATAATATTTTCTACGCCTTCCTTTTATAGTAATTGTTTGATAATTATGTCAAATATCACAAAGCTTTATCAGATTATAAGAGAACAGTTCTGATAGACAGGAGAAGAAAAGATAATAAAATAAGTAATGACAGTAGAAACGTAAACTAGAAAAAAATCAATTATCCAATTTCTTAAATGAGGACTTCTTAGAGGTCCTTTTTGCAGTTTAATAGATTTAATGGCTTCTATAGTTATCTTGACAGACCGATCACTATTTATAATTTATGGAGGCTTTTAAAATACGAGATGTCATTCCAGAGTCGTTTTAGGTTCGATTAAATATTCAACATTTTCGAGTATGCAAATGTCACTTAAATTAATTTTAGAGGTATACATCAAACTATAATAGGCGAGAGTTTTGAATTTGACGCTTTAAAATAGATGCTTCCTCATAGAAAATGTAGACCATTATTTGCTGTTGAATCGTCACCTTTAATAAATGAACAACTTTCAGAAGGATATCTGTCTTGAAAGTACCTCTCTTGGAAATAGCTAATCAAACTTGAAATATTGAAGCAATATCTCCTAATGTACTTTCCATTAAAAATCTTACGTTGCAAGAACCGTGAAATTACCTTCATTGTTTTTATTTCTCTATTTTTGTATAAATTCTTCATTGTCCTGAAGTTTCAGATATCTACTCAGACGAACTTCTCTTTTTTCAAAGATTATCTCTAAAAAGAATTGTCTTATTAACAATAATTTGCTTATTTCAACAGAAAACATGGGAAATTGTTTTACAAACAATATTTCGGTGAAAGTTCCTGTCCAGCTTTCTGCGAGGCTTTCTGTATAGATGCTTGAATCTTCTGAAGTGACTTGAAGTATGATGAAGCCACTTTCAGTCACTCACCAAAGTTTCCAGGAATTGTAAGTGATCTAGGATACTTCACTCTCTTCAGAATACTCCAATCAAGTTGCAGAATATTCAAGCTTATTCCGATTACTTGAGAAATATCTGTAAGAAATTAAGAATGTTTTCAAGGTCAAAGAGTAGAACCTGAAGATCTGAAGAATAAAATAAAGTGAAACTGTTAGCGATGGGATTTTTGACCAGAATGTAAAAGGGATTGTAATGCTGGAATAAACGTTTCTCTAGACAGATGTGTTCTCTACAGAAAGCCGATATCCTGACTCAACGCATTGACTATTCACGAACGAGGCAGCTACCTGCAGCGGCTCAGCGTGCTGACTAATGAAATGAAAATGGCCGAGAGGGTCGTCCGACGACGGACGAGTTCGCGAAACGACGCGGAACACTTCTCCATTCAATTTCACACGCGATGGAACAGACCTGCCTGTCCGATAGCGCATGATTAATGGACAACCAGGTATCTGTTCAGTACGCCACCAGGCTACGTGGTACGTATTACATTCAACGGTTGGCTGATATTTGATCCCGACGCATTCAATTACAATAATGGCCAGCGAGAAAGGTGGTAGAACAGAGGTCAGCCAGAAGCTAGGAGATGGCGCCATTCAAAGGGGTGGAATGGATTAGAGGAAGAGCTTACAGGACAAACCGGAAGTTGGACAAAGTTTCAGCGTGAAACCTAACGAGATTCGAGCTGAGTAGCTTGCGTGAGGTCTCTAATTTTCCGATGGCTCGCGAATGTAAACGCCAACCCTGATTCAGAACCTCCTGATCCAATCCGTTTCACGTCACTTTCACTGATGTTCAATTACAAGATGGACTGTGACGCCCTTTTGAATAAGAGGATAGGGGTTGTTTATTCAGTGGATCCGGGGTAAGACTATCATGTCATGCTTCAAATTATGGTAATAATAATTGGGGATCAGCGATTTTTAAAGCACTTTTATCAAGCATATGGATTTATTCATTTGCTTGCTTTGGTGAAAGGTGGAGAGTTAGACCTGGACAGTTATCAACATGATTTTGGAAAGCTGAAGTATAGATAATGAATCTAGTTAAATACTGATTATGGAGAGAAATTATTTATTGATTATTTATTGGCACCACCTTGGACAAAAGGACCTTTGTTTTTTATCCGCATTTATTTTTTTATTTTTTTTATTTAGCGTAGTAAATGTCCCACCCCCAACATTGTTATTTCACTATTTCCTAAACTGAAGGTTGTGAACTATCTACAACAATCGAGAATTTGCCTCAGGTACTTTATAGAGCCTCCCTGTGTTCTCTTCCTGTCTGCAATTCTCCAATACCTCAAATAAAGTTTCTTTCACACCCTCGTGGAATTTGAACCCCTATGTAAAACAATCAATCAATCAACGAACCAATCTAATCCGAGATTCACAATTTTTTATAGTGTTACACTCAAATCAATCTAAAATCTGAGGAACTGTATGTTTTAATCGCATAATGATTAAGCTAGATTTAGAAGCAAATATTAATATTCTTCTAATGTTATTGGAATTGATGTTTGTAAAATTTACCATTATTATTAATTTTATTTAAAATTGATCTCTTGAATTCAAAAACGCTATGTAATTTTAACGAAATGACGGTAATGAAGCTTCATCTATTAACGCTTAAATTAAAAATTAAAAATTAAAATTAACGCTTCGTATAAGTGAGATTCGGATTAATTTAAATATAACGTTGGTGACTAGATCGTAGGTCTCGACAATAGTATATATTTATCAATTTTATTTATCAACATTAGAATGTCAGATCATTAATATAATTCCTGAAAATATCTTAATTTCTTAATGTCTTCATTCTTAAGAGTACTTTCATTAATTATTCTTTAATTCGCTACTCTTATTAGAAGTTCTATATCTGTGGTTAATATGTATATTTAATAGCTTTTCTGATTATCTTGACAGACTGATCATTATTTATAATTTATGGACGCTTTTAAAACGTTGAAATCAACTATGCAAATTTCACCTAAATTAATTTTGCAATTTCTGTATTGTTTCCGGTTTAAGTTTTTGTACAGGTGTCTCTATAGGTTGCTATAAAAGATTCTATATAAATTCTTGTATAAATTCCTGTATACGTTCGTATTCAGGTTTCTGCATAGATATTAATTATTTGATAACAATCATGAATCTTTTTTTTACTAATAGGGATAAAATTAGCATCCGAGTAAACTTTAGATTAGTTTCAATATCACTTGTCTGACAGCAGTACAACTGCTAAATAAACTGAGGTGAAATAGTTCAGACCTACCTTCCTGTTTCTATGCATATGTATACTGAATGTTTAGTCCTCTACCTTATAAATTTTCCAGTGAATTCATCTTTGAAATAAATAAATAAATAAGTTAATAGATATTATTGCAAATGAAGCACCCAGGCAATGAATATTTGATTTTTTCACTGTTTAATATTTACCAAAGAATCAGTTTACTTGAGGATGATTTCTATTTAATATCTGAAGGCTTTAGAATCAAAAGTCTCTCTTACATAAATAAACGATCTTATTATCAATATAATTCATATTATAGATGAACATGTGTATGTTCTCAATACATGCGTATTGTCGCATGAGTGTTAATTAATTACAAAATTACTATCAGCTTCCGGCAAAAGGGGATGTATTATCCGAAGCTAATTAATTAATTTCTGAATTCTATGCATAAATTACAAAGCAATCGTTTGCGCACTGCAGGTGGAATGCACTGAATAATGTTAAAATATCACCAGTGATATAACAATACCCTGCTACTGAAACCACAAGATCATCATTCTTGCTTTTATTTCTCTGATGTTAAAACCATGATTGCTGTATTTTCTCGAAAAGTTCGTCACCCACGTTTCATTTCAACTGGAGAATATAATCTCCACAGTATAAAATACTCAGCAAATAGTTTATATGAAATGTTGTTTTAATATAGGATTAATTATTTTTCTAAAGTTTGTTCTCTGGAAATTACACATTTAATTCTGTGAAATTAATATTTTGATGAAATTAAACTTGATGCATGTTGCATTCTCTATATCGTGCTCCTTGAATAGATTAATTGTGTAAAAATACTGGGAGAAACGTGGAAAAATTTATGAAAGCAGTCAAGAGCAGAGTTAATATTGTTTTTCGCATTTAGTTATCTCGAGTTACTGTTTCGCTTGTTTTTTTTTTTTTTTTTTAAAGAGATTGAGATTGAGCGAACTGATTCGCACAGTTTGTCGAGAGGATTTCGATGAAAATCCGAGGAAACAAAGAAGTGGCAACCCCATTAGTCGTCTGTCATGTCCACGTACTTTCGAAACCGCGAAATCGCGTGCGAATCGCTGGGTGTAACATCAGATGGGGCTTTAATTGAGCCAGCAAAATGTTCTGACGCGGAAGAAGTTCTGAATGATCCAGTAAGTGGGGGAAAACAAAATTCACATTCTCATTTCAAATTACACAATTTCAAGCACTGCAAATTTCTGAAATACTGCTCTCTAAACTTGAATCAGTGAAATTTACTGATTACCAGTCAAAATACTGGAAATCAGTGAAAAGTCACTGACTTTTGACTGATTCTCAGTGGAATTTGACTGATTCAGTTTTAAACACTGAATTACATGTTTTAAATTATTGTATACAATTGCAAATAACTATTTTCTTTAAACTTAAATTACTAAGCTCAAAAAATGACGAAGGAATAAAATTGGTCAAACCTTTTCGTAGTTTTATGATTGAAATGGCTTTTGTCACTAAAATTAAACATTTACATAATGAAAATTATTAAGTCACATCAATTTTTTATTGAAACGCAAACATGACACCAACTATATCCTTTAGACCCCTCAAAAACTAATTGCGAGTCACTGGGCAATTTTGAATGAAACAAAAGTTTTTTTTTTTAATTGAACATTCTCCCAATTAAGGCATTTTTAATTCTTTATTAAAACACAAAGAAATTAGCATCGATTGTAAATCGGCATTGCAGTCGGTAAATGGAATATAGGTTCGAAAATTAATTGCAATCGAGACTCGTCAGAGATGCGAGGCGCGTATCAATAAAATAAATTTCCGACAAAAGAGGACTTTGGTTGAAAACGAGTAATTAAACGATATATCGGATTGTTCCGTACTCGTTGGCTGTAGTCGTTTATCAGTCATGTATACAGATGAACGCTCGCTTGAATTTCAGTTGCTTCAACATTACCAAGTAGTACGTATCATGTAACTCTATATAATTTAACATCCAACATGTAACGCGAGTGTTTTCAGCGAGGATGTCAAAATTCGACGGTTCAATTATCTCTTGGTGGTCCAGAGTCACGGTGGTTTCGAGCAAAATGGACAACTAAAAGCTGTACAACCACTCGACCGCGAACTACGAAACGGCAGATCGCCTCGCTTCCGGTAGGAATCTGGTCTCTGTCACTCGTTTCGTACCAATTTAGTGATTCAACGATGCAAAAATGTTTTTCACTGTGTCACGAACAAACAGTAAAGCGAAGCTGTATTATATGTATATATGTATGCAGTTGGGACAAATTATTGGTTGGCGGAGTGCGGCATTAAATTGCAGAGGAATGTGACCAAGTTCAAACAAGTTATAAATGTCGTATATGGACTTGATAACACACGCTTCAGCAAGAGATTATTTTGGTGCAGGGATTGTATTCAATGTTGTCAATTAAGGAAGCTGTATACATTAGGGTGATCCTTAATAGGGATATTTTCGAATTTCTTTGCTCCCAGGGGCTCAAATGCTTCCAAATAGATAAAAAAAATTCTCTGAAAGTTTGAGATGTTAATATTATCATATTTCACCTGTACTTTAATTTTTTTATCTTGAATATCAGAAAAATATTTGTTTTATTAAATAAAAAATCACACATATTAATCTCAATTCCAAGAATAACATTGTATTTGCATTTGTTGATTGTAAATAAAAATTTCACAACGAGAATTTGATATATTTTATAAAATAAGTATTTATACTTAATAAT
Organism: Synergus umbraculus; assembly: GCA_900474325.1. Classification (NCBI taxonomy): domain Eukaryota; kingdom Metazoa; phylum Arthropoda; class Insecta; order Hymenoptera; family Cynipidae; genus Synergus; species Synergus umbraculus. Next base: position 21,713 of record UCOK01019204.1, read on the forward strand.
TATACTTGATAATATTAATAATTATATAATAATTAAACTTTGAGCTCGAATAACTGTTAAGCCAATAAAATATGAAGCGAATTATTGCTTATGATTCATTTGTCACTGAGTTAGAAAATTCTAAAAAAGAAATAGAATTTTTCCCATGTTATTTCCATAAGAAACTTAGGTTGGAGTGCGGACTCTCTTAAAGTTAATATTAAGAGCTCAAACTTTCAGTGAATTTTTTTTTATCTATTTGGAAACATTTGAGCCTCTGAGAGCAAAGAAATTCGAAAGTATCCCTATTAAGGACCACCCCAGTATTCATAGAGCATTTAGAGCATGGAAAAAAGAATAGTTTTCACAGATCATAAAAAAATGTTATATGAATTATTTTCTCAGTCACTAATTTGTTAATGAATTTCGAAAAAAGGTCCTCTGCTCATTTTGACTATCATCTGATAAATGATACCACTTCAGCAAACAATTCTGCCTTAAATTGACGGTAATCCTCGAATATATCAGATTTTGCGTTAAAGCTATTATTTTACGGGATAAAAATGCGAGAGCCAAGGGATCAATGGGTTTCAAATGCAAAAGCAGGAAATGTGTATTCTATCAAGTGACGGCTTTAGTTGGGCAAGCAATTTGCGTGTACAGCCGTTCAATTCATACGAACAGTTGAACCTGTCAGTCGTGCAATCCCTAAATCTGCTGAAAACCTGATACAGTTAGTTTCTGTTTGAAACTCATTTTTTTCCAAACGTTAATTTTCAATTTTTCTATTTACCTGTTCCATTTACAGCTGATTGAATTAGTTTTTTACAGAGTTTTTATGAAGTATACACGTTTAATATTGTATTCTGTTGGACGTCAAAGTTTTGAAACTAAATTCGTTTTGCGAAAGGTGAATTTTATATAAAGTTGAAAAAAAAGGTTGAAAGATTGTATTGTTATTGAAGTTAAAAGTTGTTGGTTTTCGTTTTACAGAATGGCCGAGCCAGTAGCGAAAGTAGCGAGGATGGAGCCGGAAGTAGTGCGAGCACATCCCGCGGTGCCGGAAGTGGATTTGGTACCGGCTGTGCCGGCGGATGGCGAAGCGTCTTCGGAGCAGTTTCTGGTCGAGAGCTCAGGCTTTACGAGTGCGCACCCTGGAGTCCAGAAGCCTGGGCGTCTCCAAGTATTACCTGTCCTCTCATTGCCACGAGGTAAGCAACTTTATTGCAGCTTCTAAAGTTCTCACGACTTCACAAACTTTCCAAGTAAACAGCTAATTTCATCTTAAACACAAAGTCGTAATTAATTTTCATATTTCTACATATTTTAGGAAGCAGAAAGTTCCCAGTTCCGCAAGATCTCTGGAAAATTAGATTTTCTGTCAAGACTTTCACACTATATTTATTAGTTAATTAATTTTAGCTTATATTTTATTGAATTTTGAGTAATATTAAAGGATTTTGTCTAATATTGTAGAATTTCTTATATACAATCCTAAAGTATTTCACAGAATCCCCAATAATTCAAAGTAATTTCGAACGAAATGAACAAACGGAATTAGTAAGATTATTGAGTTTCATTTGTTTGAATTTAATCTTTAATTTGGTTTGTAAGACCCGACCTTTCTTTAAAGTCATTTAAATGCAATAATATATCTCATTCTTTTGAAAACTTGCATCTCATTTGAAGATTCGCCTAGTGCAAAATCGGTAATTATTCAAATGAAATAAAGTGTGAAAGCCCGAGGGAACGAAGGATACTCAAACGAACCGGAAAGACGAGTTTTTCTTCAGCGTGATAATTTATCGCTTCGACGAGGGCAAGAGCCTAATACGATAGAGTCGAGTGCAATCGGATCGAACGAAACGTGAAATTCATGCTTCGAAAACGGAAATTCAGAAAGATAATTTCGACGAAGAGGTTCGAAGTCTGTGGAATCGGAAAGTAGGGAGAGGGAGGAGGAGAATAAAAGATGGGGTTTCAATAATCGAACATCGAACCGGATCAATTAAATGCCTGAGGCTGAGCATTAATTATTAAAGGTGTCGACGACAGTTGCCTTCCCTCCCAAACGTGCAACCCAAGTGCAATATTCCAAATGGGAGTCGGGACAATGTTTTCCATTCTTATTTCCTTTTTCAATTTCACGCTTTCCACATCATCTACCCTTATTTAAAAAGGAAGAAGTTTTTTAAATTTTAATAATATACGTTAAATTCTTATAAAGGAAATCAACCCATAAATAATTTAATCAAGGAAATTCTCATCTATAGTAGGATAATTTAATTTTAAAAATGGGGATATTTATGTTAAAAATTTCGCTGAAGAGCTAAATTTAAAAAGTTGCAAGACTGGAATCGAAACATTTGAAGATTAAAATTGGTCTAACATCAAAAGATTGGCAAGAAAATATTATAGATATACTTGATGAATACAGGGGAAAAGGCAAATTCTATCGTGATGAAATTCAGAAAGTTTTTTACCGATTTTTTGTCAGAATTGATCAAGTGTTTTATCGGTTTTGCCACAAAATACAAATCGCATTGAGTTCGAACACACAAAGCGATTAGTGTGAATAAGTAAACACACAAACACATACAGGTTTGTAGTATGTAGATGCCCGCTCGTATTTGCAGATCACGTACAAGCTCGGAGCTGTGCTTGGAGGTTTGTTTGACGAGGGTAGCCCACGTCTGACGATTAATCACTTGCTATTAATTAACCGGGAATCGTTCCCCACCTCCAATCTGACCCCCTAGACCCCCTGGTTTATCAAACCTCGCAGCAGATCCATCCTTCTCCAACCTTGGAATAAATAACAGAGAAGGTCGATCGGTATTTCCCCTTCTGTTATTATTATTATTATTATTATTATTATATTATTATTATTATTAATTGGATTAAAGCTGATTGACACTTTCTGAACTGAATGACGTGGAACGTGCCTCCCAAGAGCAACGATTTTCAATAATTTTAATCAAAAAATTGTGCATCACTGAAGTTTCAAATACTAGTCGAAAATTCCCTAAGGACTGACATGAATCCTTTCAAATCAAATCATTATATTGAAATTGATATGAAAGCAGATTAAAACATTTGGGTTTACTTCAATTTAATTTGTGCAAGTTTTCCTTCCACTTTATATCAACTTATTAGAATTTGAATTCTTGGGTCTTTTGCTAGGATGCTATTGTTGCAAAATTTTGCGAGATGTAGAAACGTAACGTGAGATTTTGTCGTCTGCGAACATAACGGTTTGACCAGTCGAGCGATATATGTACAAATGTCGCCGGATATAATAGTCGTAATTAAAATAGCGATGGACTAACGAACACTGCTAAATGCGGTAATCCTACAGTCTGCATATCCCTATTCGGTAATCCCTTCGACTGAATTGCGAACACGAACACGTGATGCATTTATTTATGATTACAGATATCTAAATCTCGCTTTTTAGAGAATTCTAAAAAAAATTTTTGAATATTGATGAAATGAAATAAAATCAGAAGGTGGTACGTGTCGATAAGAGAAATATATTTACTACTGATAATGCTAGTAGTATATTAAAGTGCTAAAATAAAATATTAAAACACTTTTCAGTAGGTCTTTTTAGTACGATCAAATAACAATTTGATTTATTAACTAGTGTTTCGTCCTTCAAGCGATAACTTCGTCAGTTTTGGAAATGATTAATGATTCGCTGGTTTGGAAGCCGAAGAATGATAAAATAATGAAAAAAAATGGTGAATATTACGATGGAGCGGTAAAGCAGTCAAACTGTCACATTGAAAAGAGGATAAGTTGTAAAAAATTCAGAAAGATGTTCCCTTTAAATATTTATATATTTTAGAGAGAGTCAAAGATATATGCAAAGAAACGTGAAAATGCCAATTACGATTTTATTAAATATTCTTATATTTTCTAAAATTCTTGACTGAAAAAATGCTAGATTAGAAAGAAATTTTAAATTTGATGAATAAATTTGGTTTACTTTAAGGATTGAATACTGTCTAAAGTAGAGATGATTCTCATCAGGAAACTTTGGATGATCGATTTTTGCTCGATACAAGAGGTTTTGGGGAACCTGAAAGTGCTCTTCTTCAACGATGTCTGCTCTTTTGACGTGTATAGAGAAGACCATAGTCTAGCGTGAAAGTTAGGTCCGTCAAGAACCCCGAGAAGGAAAAAAAGTTTATCGAACCTGTCAACCCCCGGGCAAACGAATAGCCGTCATCAGTCCACGATCCATCCATTTTCCCTCCCGTTGTATCTTAATATTTTACTACAATAGCTTTAAATCTGTTGAAATCTCTTAAAAATCGTAAAACTTTTGAAATTCCCTAAAATTCCAATCATTGAAAATTTCTTGAGACCTTTAAAAGCCCTTAAAATCCGTTGCATTTTATTCTCTTCTATAAGTTATTTCCTCTCCCTGGGGTCGAATTAATCCCACTCTCAGAAACTTTGTTGAACAATCTGGGCCAGAAATGTGTCCCAATATTCCAAATGGCCTGTATTTTGTAACGTGCAGTTAACGGAAGGGAGTAAGGATCTCAACATCGCAATTGGTTTGTTATGGTAGAGCGAACAATCACAGTTGCACAGAAGTTAATGCAGCCCTTATCTTCCCTTTCCACCTTCCTCGAATCTCTACTTCTTCTCTATCCCTTCAACTCAAGCTCATTTGCATTCACGAGTTTCTGACCCGCGAGAGCGTGTTTCGAACAGATTTTGGACCAAAAGTTCATAACATGACCTCTACCTCAAAAGAAATGTTCTCCCTTTTAGTCGTGGCGCATTGAGAAAATTGTTTTGCTTGATCAACAAAATTTTGCTAACAATAGAATACAAAGCCACTGGACTAAAAGAAACAAAGTTCTTTTTCCCAATTTCTGAAGCTCTATTAGACAAATTCCTGAGCTTTGAATTTCTCAAGAAAAGCTAGGAAGACTGACTTTTTGAAAAATTGAAAAGAGAGAAGGGCCAGTAGAGATCTAAAGATAAAACTGTTTTGTAAAGTTGATTTCGGCACTAAATCTTAGAGTCTCAGTAGGGCAGAAGGAGCGATAATAAAAGAAGACCAGTGGAGCTATTTCCGGTCGAAGGGGTCCATATCAGGCCCCAAGAAGCGACAGGGTGGAAGAAACGGAATAGCCGACTTAAGGAAGTTTTACTGCGAGACAAACCGGAAGTGATTCGACTCCACTCCAAGAAAAGTTTCTCTCCTTACTCCAACCTATTTTTTTCCCTTCTTTTAGATCTATCCTCTTTTTTCTTTGTCTTATTTCCAGTCTTAGGTCTCTTCCTTTTTCGCGGATTACGGCGACGATCGACCATTCATTCTCGTTTAACGCTCTTATTTACTAACTGAGGTTTTCCTCCATCTGCTTTCTTCTGATTTTACTTTTTATTCCTCTACTTCTCCGGTTTAATACTTCAGCGAATTGGATGGATTGTCGTCAGTAGACAATAACAGAGAGGATTAAGAATTCAATGAACCTTGCAAAGCTTGTAATTTATTAACCCATTGATTATGTCACTTTCTTTCATGACAAGATTTGTATTTGCCTTCAAACTAAGCTTCTTAGTTGCTCGAACTATGGAGGGTGGCTTTATTTCTCTTGAAAGTAATTGATTATCTATTATTTATTTTCTTATTTTATTTGATCCTTGGATTAAATTCCTTTTTCTCGAATTGATCTTTTCCAAATCCGGAGCTAATCCGAATACATTTTTCGACAGATTTTGCGATTTTGAAATAAAACAGATTCAGAGAGATAACTATTTTTCCATCTGAACTTCTCACCAAGGAGTTAAAGCAGAAGGTACTAAAAGAAATGCATCTACTTTCTCTACACATATAGTTGAGTCATCTTTTTCCAGTGGAACACTAAGGGGCGTAAAATAAAGCCGCAAGTGGGTAGTATTTCCAGATCTATTGTTTTTCCATGAACTACGTCGTATATAGACTCTTTAAGTCGGTGCAAACAGCGGATAAACCTGTCAATGTCGACACAAGGAAAGTGAGTGCCTTTTGTGCGAATGCGACTTCACCGACACACAATTTCAAGTAGGAACATGTCCAAATACGCATACACCCACAAATACGAATAACAGGGTTATTGGCTGAAATCCAGAGGGGCCACTCAAAGCCAATCGTTCCCTGGGGATCTCGTATGTTACGTTGACTCGTGTACATACCGAGTGCTGTTATTCAAAATCTACTGCCACGTTACCGACTTTGCGGACCATTCGTTGTCATTCTTTTCCTCTATTTTTCTTTTTTTTTTTCTTTTTTCTTTTGTTTCGCCCAAATCTATAAATTCACCGTACGCAATTTGCACGCCACAAACCATCCGTCTCAATAAGTCTCATGCAAAAAAAACCTTTCACTCACATCTTTTTTGTTTGCCAATAAACTGGCTATTAAACAGGACTGGTATATCGTTTTTGGAAAGGAAAACTATGGGAAATTGCTGTATTTTATCTATTGAAATACCTACCCTAATTTTTCAAGTGTGATTAATTTTCATTAAGGTTGTTGGAGTCAAGGTTTAATCGAAAAATTTGATTTCTTCATTTTACTCAACAAATATTAAATTTGGAATTTTTTCCCTCTGTAGAATTAATCAATTTTTAACTAAAATTAAGCGTACAGAGCCAGAAAATATCTAATTCAAATATTTTTTAAGTAAAATGAAAATATTCAATTTTAAAATAAGATTTTGAATTTCTCGTTTTATGCAAAAAATATCAAAATTCACAATTTTTTCGCTCTGTATACAGTCTTATTTTTGAAAAAACTTGAGTCCAACGCCCTTAAACGGTTTCATTTTAATTTTCATAATAATTGCATCTCTTAATTTCTTCTTGTTTCTGTTCCAGACTCGTGTCTTCACCAACGAGACAAAATGAACCCTCGTCGAGCAATTCGACCTCATATCACGCAGCGACATTTGCAGTTAGGGTTGGTACCATTGATGGTGTAATAACGCACAATTTGCGAGCAGAAACCAGGAGAGATCTGGCTGCATGGGCCAGGGCCATTGTCCAAGGTTGTCACACTGCAGCACTCTCGCTGCGAGAGTACACAGTTCGTAAGTATCATACTCTCAACATTGTCAATTTTTAATTGACAGGTATGCTGAGAATTTATTTTATACTCTCCATTTGAATCAGTTCATTAAATAAAAAGTAGAAGGGGCTATCAATAATTTTCTGAAGAAAATTTCTGCTGATCTTGGGCGAAATCCTTTCATGAAAATAGTTCGAATGAAATATTGAAAAGATCCCTTGGAATCACTTAAAATTTCATGAAGTCTCGTAGAAGTCCTTAATATTTCTGAAAACCCCGAAACATTATTTATAAAATAGCTTAAAATAACTTAAAAAACGATTGTTCAATTCGATTTCACCGGAAAATTACATTTCCCTCGGTCAGTCGACAATTTTGAGGATTTCCTTTGCCTTCCCTATTCACATTTCATCGATGCATTAGCAGCCCAAACAATTTTTCGAATAAAGCGGAAACTTCTGTTCCGACAGCGGAAGATCGGAGATTCGCTTTTTATCAGAAATTGGTTGCTAATGTTGTTGCAATTTTCCTAACGATCGCATACCAACAGTTTGTACGAATTGAGTGGATAAATTGAAGTGAGCGAGAGCTGAAAAAAAGAGGAGTGAAATAACTAAAGTGAAAAGGAGAGAGAGAAACCAAAATTGGAAAATTGGAAAAGAGGAAAGAGAAAAGTGGTAAAAATAGAAGTAAAAAGTAGAGGATAAACAAAGGGGTTTGGATGTGAAATCGGATTGGAAATCTTTGCTTCTTTACAAATATCGGATAGGTATGCGCTATACTCGTCCAATGCGCTGATGAATTTGGCTCGATGAAATTCAATTTCTCTTCTCCGAGACTGGTGCAATAAATCGGGTTGTACAACTAGTGGATTTATTTCGTTATTCTTTTCTTTCGCATAAAGCACTTCGAAAATTCGCGCTGTTTCATTGATCGCATTACGAATTTTTATTTTATCAAATACAACTGTAAATCAATTGGAGTAATCGAACCGTATAATATGCGGGGTTAAAAGGATTCGAGGCATTTAATTCGATTTCAGGTTCTAAAGTGTAGATTTTATATTAAGTTGCAAAAACCGATTAAAATCTACAAATCTGTAGAATTTCAAATCTTTGAAATTTTCAATAATAATCTTTCTCTTAAAACGTTTTAATTTACGATTCAATTTAATTCACGTACCTTCATCTCTAAATGTGTTTGCTTTGAGTAAAGCGATACAGAAAGCAAATTCTACTTTTCATTTTTCTATTGAAAAGCTCTAATGAATGACTTATCCAATAAAACTAAAAGTTCCCTTGCATAAAATTCATGAACCATGAAGGTTTCTTTGAAAAGAGAATTATAATCTGTAAAATAAAATCTCTCAGTAATTAGAGAGTAAAAATGAGAAACTGGTCGTACAAAATTGCTGAATAGAAAGGTAGCTTAAATGATAAAGGCTAGAGTTAAGTAAGATATCTCCTTTAATTAAAAGGAGTGCCTTACACAGATTAATTTGTAGGTTGCTTGACGTAGATTAAATTATTAAAGAGTTTTGTTTAGGAATTATTAAAGATTTTAAAGGAAAAAGTGGTCGAGAAAAAAATAGAGTAGGATTTATTTTTTAATAGTTTTAATTTTAAAGAAGAGTATCGGTTTATTGTATTGAAATAAAAGTTCCAGAGATATAAGTAAATCAGAATCTCCTTGTGTGTTTTCTGTAGGATGTGTCTGGCAGGGCAGAGCTTGTCAACTAATTGTGAACCATGAGGATGGTTTCACTCTTTATGCAGCTGGAGCAAGAGGAGTTGGTGGATCTGGTGTCAGTCCTGGTTCGCCACCTACTCCACTGTGGCGAAGGTCTTTCGATAAATTAAAAATGTCAGCTGATGATGGAGCCAGACTCCTGTGGCTAGACTTTGGCGGTGATGATGGCGAAATTGTAAGTATATCATATAGAAATTTAATTTTCAATTTCAAATCGTAGGTCTCTAAAATAAATTCAAAAACGTTTTTCCTAAGTTAAATCAGATATAATTATTTTACAATAAAACTAGAGTTTTGCAATCTTATTTTTTAGTTGAATCAAATGAATCAACAGATAAACTGGAACAAATAGAAAAATCTTCACTAAAGTTCTCTTCCTTGTTAAAAATTCTAATAACAAAACTTTTAATGACGCTATAGACTTGAGAACTCGAGTAATTGAGAAAAGGCAGAAAATTTTGCATCAGCTTTGCTGAAGCGGAACATCTTAAAGGGACCCCTATACTTTGTTTGTTTTAAATTTATACAGTTATTACAGTATTGATAATTAAATAATTTTTTATTAGGTTTTTCACAGCCCCGTAGATAAATTGTATAAATTTATAGAGATTTAATTTATAATTTGAAATCGAGAAAGTGTAGGGGCCTCTTAATGAATTTTTATAAGTTTTTGGAATTTTTTCAATGCCAATTATACTTATTTATTCATTTTTAAATTTGAAATATTTTACAAGAATGATCTCAATTGTTTAATTGTATTTCTGTTAAAGGAGTTGGACCTTGAAAGCTGTCCCAAGCCGATAGTCTTCGTCTTGCACAATTTTCTCTCTGCGAAGATACATCGCCTCGGATTAACTGCATAGGGGTACGAGGGGGCCCCGATGGAGGCCCCCGATCTACCTCCCCACACAACTAGGTCTGTAACTAGTGTTTTTCTACACTAAAAGAAAAACAAATTGATGTAAAGTCATGCAAAGAAAGAAATCGATTAATACAGATCGGGAGGCCGCCTTGCGACTCAAAATAGGAATAAATATCTCAAAGATCACGGTGGGGAGGGTAAAACCTTCAATTTTGAGTCTCTTTTTTTAAAACTTGTACCTCAATCTTGTATTAAAATCTATTAACTTATTGATAGTTTAATCTCCTACCTATATTAGGTAAGATTTAGTCTGAAATTTACTCTATTATTTTTCTATTAATTTAATTTACTTTCAATTGTATTTCAAATTCGCTGAGAACCACTTTGAATTGAATGAATTTCATTTTTTTTTATTCTACTTCGTGTAAAAATTTGAAGTCATAAATCCTATTATAAAAGAGAGATTTCGATTATCTCGAAATTACTGCTATAAACTCGAAGTCTCGATGTAAGTGAGTGAGTTTAAATCTTTAAAATCTTTCGAACTGATTTTATATCCTTAAAATTATACCCTCATTTAGAGACTTCCAGTTTAAAGAAGTAGTTTTTATGAGAGGTTTCTTTTTGAGGCTAAAGTGAAATTGTTGAAGATTAAGATATTTTACGATAAAATTTGTAAAATTTATCATAAACATAAATTATTGACGTAAATTATTTTAATTATACAAAATAACTGATCATACTGGAACTTTGAAGTCTGAATTTGAGAATCTGAAGAAGTGAGTGGTTCTTATTTGTGAAATAAGAAAGGATGGATTAGGTTTTTGTAGATACTAATCTAACTCACAATCAAATAATATACTTTAATTTAATTTAATTTAATTTAATTTAATTTATTATAATGTAATATAATTTTAACCCAACGAAGAACTCGTGATCTTTGTAGAACCGGCTATCGCAATCGCGAGCCAACGACTTTAACATAAGAAAGTATAAATAAAGAGAAAGGTCAGAGTGAGAGAATGAGATGTTGTAACGATAATCGATTTGAAGCCATCCAGGAAATGATTTTCGAAACTATGAAGGGTATTAGGGGATTATTAATAAAAGAATGGATAAGAGGAAATCCATAAATAGTTGAATATGAAATAAAAGAGTGGGATATATCGAAAATCGCTAGTAATCAACGCGCCTAACTAAGTAACTGACTAACATAATTATCGATAAAATAATTAACGAATTATTATAACAGATTAAAATGGAAATAAAAATGAAAAGAAGCGCTCATCGGCGGATCCGATCGGTAGAGGGGTGCTCGCTTGGCCTAGTGATCAGAAAAGTTGGATAAAAGAGACTTTCGAGTCTCCTATTTTCTAAGGACGACGGGGCATTTGTTAAAGATCGATGTAAAGTATTGTAAAAGTGAATCTTTAAGTTTCCTGATGTAAGCTACTCTTTGGCAGTCTGTCCCCCCGAACTCAGAGAGATTGGGGCCGCCCTTAAACACAAATCCGGATCCGTTCCTGATCGTGCAATCGCATGACAAAACTATTATGAAAGTGCGAAATTGAAACGGAAGTTGTGTGGAGAGAATGTGTTGTGTAAATTGAGTCGCTAATTTATTATTGTTACCGTTCCCCGCTCGCTGGCTATTCCGCTTATTATTTTACATTTTTAACTTTTAAGACTTCTAAGTTTTGACTTGATAATGTTTAACTTTTCAAAGTAAGTTTTGAAAATTTTAGACAACTTAAATGTTCTCTTAAGAGAAATGCGAGAATAAAAATAATTAGTATGGCCTGTTCTTCTATTTAGTCTCGCCTGGGCCTGTAATTAGTAAATGACAATAAATTCTAACTAGAATTTGACAGATGTGAAGATTCTTCTGAAAAGAATCCTATCACAAAAGGGAGGATAGATTATATCAAAACTGCTTCTATAAATTTGAAGTCTCGAATTTTTTATAGTCACACCATATGAAGCCAGTATTCTCGTTTTGTCTATTGGTTGAATTTTTATTAGTCTATACTCTACAGTTTTTACGGTTACGTGGAATCGAGAAATCTTTTTGAACATTTTATATATTTTAAATTATTCACTAACTTCGAGACTTCCTTTTTATAGAAGAAGTGATGATTACTGACACAGGCAGATCCCTTCAGCCCACCCATGACATTCTACTTTGACCAAATTAAATCAATTGTGATTTTTGAACAGAAAATTGGTCTTTTTTACGTATTTTTAATTTTACATTTTAACATCTTGGTTTTTGAAAACTCGAATTGAAGCCTGAATCGAGATTTTATTCTTTAACACTTTCTAATATTAACTAAACTCAATTAAAATATACATTATACAGAAAATAGATAGTCGATTTTCAACATTTATATTTCATAGATTTGGAATACATTTTTACCCAACTTTTTATACGTACAACATAAGGGCAAATCTTAGTGAAAAATTTCCTCGGAAAGTTTTCGTAGGGCGACTTCGATTTACGTAAAAGTGTATGCTTAGGTATTCTATCTCTCACGATCGTTATCATTATATTTAACTTACCGGGTGCGCCGTAATTACAGCGGAAGTTACGGTGACTTTCTCCCTCTTAGAAAATATTGCAAAGAGAAAAGCGAGAAAAACGGGTATGAGGTGAAACTTTCTCAACGGAGTCAAGAAAAGGTACCTCGTGGAATCGAAATGGCCGAGAATACTCGATAAAGCGAACGTTATCGCGTTCCTTATTTCCAAGTTAACTAACGTCGGACTCTTGTATAAATCTATCTTCAAAACAAGGGATAGAAAAATTTATAAAATGTATCAAAATTAGGGCCTAAAATATTTTAAATTTCGGACTGCACACTTTTTATAACACAGAGAAGCCAAGAAACGTTTTCTAACTGTATCGATAAAAACACTAATTTAAAAATATTGTAAGGGCTTTCCAAATATTTTGAGTGATTTATTTTTGAAATAAATAAGTTTTTAAGTGCAAACTTTTTTATTTGGCTCACATAGTTTAAAAAGTGGATTACAGAATGTGAGTCGTATTATACAATATTTTAGGCCCTGATCCAATTGATTTTTTCGAGAATCGCCAGCGTGCAGGGCACGATAGTTGTTTTGTACGGTTCATATCTCTACGCAATTTAAAGTTTAACTGCATAAATCGTATCGCTCATCAAATACGCACAGCGAAATAAAAAATAAAATTCAACGTTTTTTGTCCAAAAGAGTCATCGAGTAAAATCTAATTACAGATTCTTGATTTTATTATCTTTGAAGCATGATTTTGTATCGCATTCAAAACGAATGAATGCTTATTTTTCATTTACTTTTACGGGAAAAAAATGTTGTAATTTTTAATGATTTTTAATTACTTTTAGCTCGGTGACTTTTTTTCTTAGTGTATCCCAAATGGTGAAGCGACGATTTTCTAAAGGATGTTAATTGATCAGCAAACGTAAAGTTGTTTTTGCATGTGTATAAATAGGAGAAAGTACAGAAATCAAAATGAAAGGAGTTGTAACTTTACATATGGTTGATTCATATCGTGCTGAAATCGTACAATAATGTAATGTTTTCTGATAACTAAGTAGACATATCAACGAATATGAACACATTTTTTTCAGCGGCGAACTGGATACATATCATTATTCATTATTAGCATATTTTGTAATCTATTTTAAAATCTCATGAATTCCCTGAAACTCTTAAACATTCCTTAAAATCCCTCCAATTTTTTAAATGACATAAAGTGAAGTTTTTTAATCCTGAATGTTTGAAAGATAAAAAAAATTCTCCGTTACTTTATCTTTTTACAAATCTTTCATTCAAACTCTCACTAGGTCGTTTTCTAGATCGATAATTTTTTTCATTTGAGGCATAAAACAAAATTTTACATCTACTGAGAATTTTTTTTCAGCGATTATATAAAAGATCGACAAGATAATTGAGGGAAAGTCAGCAGGGTGAACTTTTCAAAGAGAGTGACATACGAGGCATTAAAATTTATTCCGCCTTACGACTTTGTGATCTAACTTTTTAAAGTCTTCGTGTTGTTATCCCTCGTCAGTTATACCACTTTAAAGTTGCTAAGTAAAGTCGACCGAAGGTAAATCGACCACTTTACTCGAATGCATAATGTAATTCACGAAACCGGATCAGACTTTCTTTACAGAAAGTATAAGTACATAATGTTGTAAATTAGTAGACTTAAGTTATATATAAGCATAAAATCGTCAAAAATGCAAACAGAAGCCTCGAAAGTCGACTTTCCCTTTAAATATAACATAGAGTTTTCACCAAATGCTGCGAAAGTTTTAAGAGCCATTTAGAAGGTTAAAATTCAACTCTGATTCCGACGACCGATTTTAAATTATTTAGTCACCGTGAAAGCATTGAAATAGCAAGAGAGTTGGAACAAACCGAGTTTGCTTTAAATAAGGAAATCCTCTAAATCATTTCCTCCATTGTTTACTTAGCTTGACGAATTCTTCATTAGAGCGATAGCTTTTACTCGTTTTAAAATTCTTATAATTAGATTGAAGGGAAGCAACTTTCTTGTTGTGAATAATTAAATAGTAATTTCTATTAAACCTATTTTTGGATAATTTCTAAGTTGCTTCCTCTAATAAAACAAGAATCAAAATAAAATATCCAGTTCGCCACTGACTTTGTTGTGTGTACATTAAATCATCTTCCGTGCGAGATTTGCGACAAATCGACTCGAGTCATTTTTTTTTGCTTGTGTAGAAAAGAAAAATATAATTCCCAATGAATATCGATATTTGTTAAATATAGTTTAATAGTTGATGTCAAGTATTTGTCACGTTTTGACAAGGTGGGAATTTTTCTACGAGCTGTATTGTAAATAAAAACCGAAAAGCGAATAGTGCACGAAAGGAAAGACTTGAAACGAATTTTCGCGATTAGACGCAAAATGTATAAATACGATACACACAAAATTCGTAATGGTGTAACTTGTCGATCAATGAATTCGGAGACATTTTTTTCGATTAGGAAGGAGATTCGCACGTAAATTATGTATTTTTCTAATGATTTAGCCTTTGCTTAAGCGAATCGAAGTTATTATTATCTTTATGTATATTGTACACATACTTATACATATATATAAATATTACGTAATATTATATATATGCATATACGAAGAGTTCTTTGATTTTAGTTTTTTTTAGATATATGAGAGTTAATGTATCTAAAAGTTACCAAATAAACGAACGGTTAGAAGATTAATTGTCTGCTTTTTTTCATATACCTCCTTATCATAATTTGTATATATTATAGTTATTTTTATTATACACTCTAAATTAGTTAAAAAAACAATAAAAATAAATAAAAATGCCTCATACTTCAGTAATAAATATGTGAATCTCGTTTTTATTTGAGTTGACTGTATCTGAACGTATTTTACAGATTCTGTTGTTCCGCTTCGTCTAAAGTTCCCATGTCCCGAGGTGATAAATTCTCGTGTAGAGATCGTTGGAAATTCAAGAAGAATCGAAATGAAAACGACGCTGGAAACGGAAACTGCGGATGGGAAATCGTAAGTCGACGGGTTCCGGGATTGGACGGAATACGAAGAAGACGGAAGTGGGTTTTCAGTTGCGACGGAACACCACCGTAGGGTGGAAAAAGTTCGGGACTTTGTCATTTTTATCGGCAGTCTGATATCCCGCTTTGTGATTGGCTCAGCAAAACTTTTCTGATCCTTCTTCCCTTCACAGGAGCACGAGAATCTCTCTCCCACTTTTTCCAGTTTCTCTCGTTCTTGCGTGTGATTCTCTTTGGATCCAAAGCTTTCCAGACGCCCTTAAATCAAATCCTGCTTTCGAAACACCCGCTACATAACTTTCCTAATAGACACTTTCTCTCCTCTTATCTCATCATTCCACTTCTTAAATTCGCTAAAAATTGCTTCTTTTTTTTCATTTTGAAGGAAACTTTGTTGATTTTAAGCTATTTTTATAGAAAAATTCCAACAATTGTGCTTCAAAATTAATTTTACTTCCTTAATTTTGGGACCTGGAGATGGAAGGTCTATAATCTTGTGTCGAAACGTTATTCGCTCGAGAATTAGGATAAAGGTATATTAGAAGACGTACTTGGGATAAGGCGCTGGAATTAATTAACACGTAACATTCGATCCCGCGGGATTTCAAATATTTAGCGACGCCTCTCAGTTTCTCATTTTCTCTTCTGGCAAAGGAGATAGCTAACTAATGAAATTGTACAAATTTTCAAAGAATATTTTGAATGAAAAAATTTCTCAAGCTTTTGAAATTTAATATTTCAAAAATTTCAAAAATTAAATTGCCTTTGTAAATTAGACAGTGTCTGTTCGTTTTATTTTAATAAAGAGAATGAAAAAGTGACAACGTATTATATTTTGATAAAAGTTACATTAAAAGCTGTATGGTCATAACGGGAATAAACGATCTCGATCTTTTTGGGCTTTAAAAACGTTTTTACAACAGGAACTCACGGACATACTTTTACGGCTAGTGCAGCTGCACCATTAAAATCTTCGAAACGTCCACGTTACGGCTTGTGCAGGCTGTTAACTCGGACGAGGGTTGGTGCTGGCGTTATCATCGGTTAAATTATTTCAAAACAGCGTCCCGTAGACGCGCGACGTCAATTTTGCATCCAATGGCTCTTTCATTTACGGACTTTAATTCTCGATGATGCTTATTCAATTTATTCTCTACTCTCATCGCAACAAAACACAATTGCCCACTACGACCTTCGCATGTCACAAAAGTCTAAAATTGAGTTTGCTTCGCTGTCTAATTCACTTCGTCAATTTGCAACTGCTTCGTTTTCTTATTAAAATTATCCTGAAATTACATCATTTACTTCAACTCAGTCACATAACTCATTTTATTTCCAGCACGACATTAATTTTCATGATGAATTGAATTTATAATGTACTTAAGTAGTAAAAGCCAGTTTAGTCGTACAAGTTCTGAAGTCAGTGGATACAGTCAGTGAAGGTAAGACCTTATGAATGTATTAAAAACTTTTTAAACTCCCAAATTATAATATTATTACAGCTTTTTTTAAACAGCCTATCAAGTAGTATAATCTCATTTAGTCAGACACGTAATTAATAAGTAGTTAAAGTCGATTTGGTCAGCCAGTAGATTATGCAAAAAATAAAAGTAGTTTAGAAAATTAGTAAATATTATAATAAATTACAGTGAAGAAATGTATGGAAATAGATTTTCAAGGAAGATTTGTGTAAAGTTTGATGTAAATTTTGTATAAAGGGACAAATTTGGAAAATATTTATGGGATGATAATCAGAGGGTAGGAACAACAAAGAACCGTGGTTGCACGAACAGCAAAGGCGTCTTTAGTCGGTGTAATTGTGAAAGAGGACACGTCGTTTCCGCTCTTATATTTCACGGCGAATTTACTTCCGTAATACACGTGGCTCGATATTAATATTCATTTCTTCCCATCCGCAAACGCCGCCGTAGCAAACCTCCTAGACCCCCAACTCTCTCTACGTTAATCTATTGTGTCACAGCTACAAATCCTATACTTTATTTTTCTCTATTTTTCTTTACCCTTTTCCTCATAAAATTTAAATCTGCATCCCCTTTGTTTTCTTTGGATCGTCTCATCGTACACCAGAAAGCGATTCTAGTTTTATTTATTTTGTTTTAGAATCCTGTGACTTAAAAAATATATATATACACTGAGAAACTCTGTGTTAGAAAAATTACTAATTCAATAGCAAGTAGGGGAAAAATCCCGAAATTTTGGGATTTTGACCCTACTTGCTATCGATATTAGTAATTTTTCTAAAATAGAGTTTCTCAGTGATATTAAAAAATGAAGATCCTTTATTTTAAGTAAAAATATTTATAGAAATATAGAAATATAGATCATTTTTAATTAAATTTTTATCTGAGAAACGAACATATTTAATCATGTTAATGGGTATGAATTATATTTTCTCCCTCGCATAATATCTCGAACGATTTTCATAAAACAGGAGGAGATTTTTGGAACACAAGAAGGTGTGCCCCGAGGGTGCAGTAATGCACATTTGGGCTTTACTGGCATACCTCTCGTATACTCAGAGGGAAATGGCAAGTCTGGCAGGAAATCAGGCGTAAACTTTCCCACTTTCCACTTTCGCCTCTCTATATATATACATTATACATACGTGTGTCGTCGAGCTTTAACGTAATTGAAAACACGACTTATCCCGCGTCAGACGCTGATTCGGGTTCCAACTAAGCCAAATTCCATGTAGCGGTGTTTACATTGAGATACAACTTCCCATGGGGAAAATGGATCGAATATGAATTTGTATCAAGCTCCGAGAAAGTATCATACAAGAAATTCACTTTATCTAAGTTTTCTTTGCTCTTCAATTTTAAAATATCTGCCAGCTATTTTTATTTAATACTTTACGAGACAGAATTTTTCCCAGAAAGTGGTTTTAGTACCTCGTGGTTCAAAGTTCAATTTCAACTCCAAAGTGAAGAACGAACAAAAATCAGTAGATATGGGCGGTATTGGTGGGACAAGGAATTTAATAAGAATTGCAGATATAATAATAATTCAATCTAATTTAGACTAATTGAATGTTCCATGCGATTGAATCATGCAAAAGGTTTGACTCTCCAGAAGTGTTGAATCGATGGAAATTTAATATTCGGCTCGCTGTAACTTGCGGTTTTCAGACACGATATCAACCGAGATTGTAATATCTGTGCATCCAAAATCGATGGAGGATGTGAAGTGATGAATCAGGGATTGAAACAATTTACATCTCAAGGGTGCTCTAATTTTGCTCTAATAAATTTTCATTATCTGCAGCGATATTGAGGTGATAAAATGGATTTTTTTATTTTCAGATTGCAACTTAAAGCAGATATGTATTACGAGGCTGAGCTAATAAATTTTACAATGAAAGAATAAAAGTGGGCAACATTATCCTCTTTTTTTCTGGTAATTAAAATTATGTCTGTGATTTTAAAAAGACGATTCCGGTAAAAGCTTTTAAAGTAATGCTTTACCTTAAATGTGCCTAATAACTTTATTCTAAAAGTGTCCATTAAAGTGTCACCATCAGAATCATAAAAAGCCATACCGCAATGCAAAAGTTAATAGTGCTGTAGAAATCTGAGTAAAACCGTCACAGAATATAGGTTGAGATTTTTTCATGCACATCTAACAATAATGCGTATGAGCGAGGCAGCTTTTACACCAGTGAAAATACTTTCGTGTATAAGTGGACCCTTTTCTTTAAAAATAGGAAAGCTTCTTCTTTGTGAGAAAAACAAAAAAGCTTTCTACTATTCGTACTAGGTCATGAGTACATTTTCATAATTTCTGCTCTACATTTGTGAATGAAGTCAAATTAGAACATGGTGGTATAAATTTTAATAAATCCACGGAATTTCTATTGATTCCTGAACTAATAATAAACAGAAAGCGGAGATGATTTTATATCTATCATTAAAGAAAATCCAGTAGTATTCTACTTTATATAGTTTTCTCTGTGCGAGAAAATTGAAGGATTTGAAAGGAAAGGAGTTTACAGAATTAAAAGTAAAGCACAATTTATTACTGAGAAAGGTAGCTTGAATTTCTCTGGAATTAGATCGGAATTTCTATTAAATGTCCATGAAACTCGAAGTGAATTTAACTCTTGTCTTCCAACTAGAAGATTTCAAAGACATTCTAAATATTTAAATACTAGAAATGTTTTTTTATATACTTCAATTTCAGAGATATTCTAACTATTGCAAACGTTTCTGTAATAAATTTGTAATTCTTTGCTGCACGTTTTAATCAAAATATGATGACTCGAGACATTGGGAGTTATTTAACTCGGAAAAGCAGGACTTCAACATTGCACTTCACGTATCAAGATCCTGTTTCATGTTTTATTGTACACGAGGCGTCATATCGTGTCAACGTTATAGAAAAACATGTAGCAGAGGAAAATCACTTGTCTGTCTGGCGACGTGTGCAGAACTTTGTGTGCAAAAGCCATTCGTTGCGTTCCGTCGCAAAAGGAAGCGAATTTCCCTCGAAGAGGATGACGAAGCAGAGGGTAACGGGGGCTTATAACTTCGTACTACCGCTCGTAATTTCATCATTTCCGTTTTACGGTCGGTATCGTCGAGCTCGAGAGACACGCGACGCGACTTCTTCCGCCTTTGACGTCAAATGTCTGAAACCTTTGAAAGTCGCTGCTCTTACCGAGTGGCTCCTATATGCGAAAACTGGTATATGGATGACATTCGCCTCGCTATTTGTCGCCAGTCACTCGCATCACTACGCCAACCGGAACTCATATCTAAAACTCGAGATCAGCTCGTTCTCTTAGAATTTATGACAAATTTAAAGAAAAAAGCTCGATTTCCTCTTCTCAACGTCAATCAGCATCTGTTTCCAATCTGCAAAAAGTTTCTCAATCAGTCTAGCAATTTCATCTCCTCTGATGTATTTTACTCTTCTCTAAAAAAAAATTCGAATTTTCATAAAATATTCAGTAGTAATAGCCGAATTAATCAGACACAGGTAAAAATCAGTAGAGACGAACAGTAAAGTTGAGACATTATAGATAATTGACATTTTTTATAGTAATTTTAAATACTAGTATTTTTATCTCGAAAATAATAATAATAAGTAGTAGCGTGTCGAATTAGTCAGACACATTGCGAAATCAGTAGATATAGTCAGTCAAAGTCAGACATTATATTTAAAGACTTTTTTCAAATAGGATAATACTAGCCTTTTTTAAAATTGTATAGTAAGTAGTAAAATCTTTTTTAGTCAGACACATACCAAAATTAGTATATACAATCCGTAAAGATAAACTGTACGTTGGTTACAGGTTCTTCGTCTTTTAAATTCAGCATTTTTATCTGAAAAATTGTAATAATCAGTAGTATAGGGCGATTTAGTCAGACTCATTACGAAATCAGTAGATATGGTCAGTCAAAGTGAGACATTATGTTTAAAATATAATATATATTTATAATATAGTATATTTAATATATAATATTTTCAAATATAATACTAGCATTTTTTAAAATTGTATATTAAGTAGTAAAATCCTTTTTAGCAAGACACATACCAAAATTAGTATATACAATCCGTAAAGATAAACTGTACGTTGGTTACAGGTTCTTCGTCTTTTAAATTCAGCATTTTTATCTGAAAAATTGTAATAATCAGTAGTATAGGGCGATTTAGTCAGACTCATTACGAAATCAGTAGATATGGTCAGTCAAAGTGAGACATTATGTTTAAAATATAATATATATTTATAATATAGTATATTTAATATATAATATTTTCAAATATAATACTAGCATTTTTTAAAATTGTATATTAAGTAGTAAAATCCTTTTTAGCAAGACACATACCAAAATTAGTATATACAATCCGTAAAGATAAACTGTACGTTGGTTACAGGTTCTTCGTCTTTTAAATTCAGCATTTTTATCTGAAAAATTGTAATAATCAGTAGTATAGGGCGATTTAGTCAGACTCATTACGAAATCAGTAGATATGGTCAGTCAAAGTGAGACATTATGTTTAAAATATAATATATATTTATAATATAGTATATTTAATATATAATATTTTCAAATATAATACTAGCATTTTTTAAAATTGTATATTAAGTAGTAAAATCCTTTTTAGCAAGACACATACCAAAATTAGTATATACAATCCGTAAAGATAAACTGTACGTTGGTTACAGGTTCTTCGTCTTTTAAATTCAGCATTTTTATCTGAAAAATTGTAATAATCAGTAGTATAGGGCGATTTAGTCAGACTCATTACGAAATCAGTAGATATGGTCAGTCAAAGTGAGACATTATGTTTAAAATATAATATATATTTATAATATAGTATATTTAATATATAATATTTTCAAATATAATACTAGCATTTTTTAAAATTGTATATTAAGTAGTAAAATCCTTTTTAGCAAGACACATACCAAAATTAGTATATACAATCCGTAAAGATAAACTGTACGTTGGTTACAGGTTCTTCGTCTTTTAAATTCAGCATTTTTATCTGAAAAATTGTAATAATCAGTAGTATAGGGCGATTTAGTCAGACTCATTACGAAATCAGTAGATATGGTCAGTCAAAGTGAGACATTATGTTTAAAATATAATATATATTTATAATATAGTATATTTAATATATAATATTTTCAAATATAATACTAGCATTTTTTAAAATTGTATATTAAGTAGTAAAATCCTTTTTAGCAAGACACATACCAAAATTAGTATATACAATCCGTAAAGATAAACTGTACGTTGGTTACAGGTTCTTCGTCTTTTAAATTCAGCATTTTTATCTGAAAAATTGTAATAATCAGTAGTATAGGGCGATTTAGTCAGACTCATTACGAAATCAGTAGATATGGTCAGTCAAAGTGAGACATTATGTTTAAAATATAATATATATTTATAATATAGTATATTTAATATATAATATTTTCAAATATAATACTAGCATTTTTTAAAATTGTATATTAAGTAGTAAAATCCTTTTTAGCAAGACACATACCAAAATTAGTATATACAATCCGTA
>UCOK01019206.1:0-16982 GCA_900474325.1 Synergus umbraculus
GGTTATATGACCGAGAATATGACAGAATTTATGAGAATTTAAAAGAATTTAAGAGAATTTAAGAATTTATGATTTGTAGAAAAATTGTTATTGTTTACATTATTTACATAGTTAAATTTTAGTCATTTATTAGCTAAGGCATATTTAGGAATGTAACATATGCAAAACAACAGCTTACTAGTTAACTAAAGCCACAAAATTCATCTTATAATAAACGTTACTTTATAGGTTATGTTACTGACTAACATAACCTATACTCTGCACACATTTATGACAGTTTTTTCATTTACTACTTGTGTAAAGCTGATTAAGAAGTAATCGAAGTACAAAAAACAGTTTATTACACTTTATCGGTTAATTAATCAATAATTATCTCCCTTGTCATAAAAATCTCTAAAATCATAAGTTCTTATAAATTCTTAGAGAATTTAAGTCTCGGTTATATTCTCGGTTATATTCTCATTCTCGTTACCGTTCTCGAAGTAATATAACCGACTAAGAACTCTAGGCAGAAAACGTCGGCGTAAAGCAGAAACTCATGAGAGTGACAGAGATAGGCAAATCTGTTTCTCTCTTTCACTCTTATGAGTTTCTGCTTTACGCCGAAGTTTTCTGCCGACATGGGACTGCACCTTGAGGGTGCCGTCCCATGTGGGCGCAAAACGCAAAGTGTAAAATGAACAGCCAATTGAAGAACACTTTTAGATATCTGTCTTCTCAAAGATTCTCTATCATTGGCTGTTCGTTTTGCGCTTTGCATTTTGCGCCTGCATGGGATTCCACCCTGATACTCATCGGCATATAGAAATGTACCGCTAGCGCTGTGGAGAAAATGGAAATAGGCTTTAGAGAGAGAAAAAAAACGGGAGAGGAAAACCTGTCTCTTTATAGGTGAAGCTGATCGGTCCTGATCTATCTAGATTATCTGATCCAAGATGGTCGAGATTTATCTCCAGCAATAAATTTTATGTAGAAAGAGACAGGTTTTCCTCTCATGTTTTTTTCTCTTTCTAAAGCCTATTTCCATTTTCTCCACAGGGCTAGCGGTCCATTTCTATATGTCGATGACATATATTATATCGATAGTAGTCCGAGTCATTCGAGAGAATTTGAAAAATTGTGTCGGTGTGTGGTGCGCATTTATATATATACATATGTGCATGTGTGTCGGCTCGAGAGTATTCAGTTTTGTAAGTTTTGTTCAGTTTCGCGTTTCGCCTCGAGTGTTTGGAAATTTTGTATGACCTATAACGAATTTTTGGAGAAAGTTATGACCGGTGGACTGTGATTAAACAACAAGAATCATGCAGAAAAGTGGTGAGTCTTTATTTTCTTGAAATTAATATCGCGTCCTTAAACTTCTCGACTCCTTTTGTCGCTCCACCTTTATTTCTCGGAGGCGATCCGCGTGTCGCAAATTTCTGCCACCTGACGTTTCACTACGTCAACCATTTTGGAGGGCGCCAAATTTTGCGTCAATAACGGCGCTAGTACCAACGCACCACCGGTCAATACGAAACAATTCACCTACAAATATATACAATATATACATATACAGATATAACATGAACTTTACACTTATTCTCCTCTAAGCACACAACATCACAATTCAGCCACTTAAAGCTTAAACACTATTTATTTTATACGAGATTGCATCCAATGATGGGGTTGTGCCTTAGATCGACAGATATCAGGTCGTTGACTCTATTTTTTGCTCCAAGACATATTCTGAGATCTTTTCTGCAATTTTTTCCAAAGTTTTGACAGTTGAAGTTTCAATTGTTTTTGAGCTCAATATTTTCCCGTTTTTATCAAATCAAATTTAATTTCTATATAAGTTGCTTTAATTTAAAAAACTTAAAACCCAAGAATATATATATATATATATATATTGCAAAAACATACACAATATCTGTTACGGAAAAATGAAACGATTAAACGATTGCTTTAATGAACTTATATCCTAAAACTCCGATTGAACACTTTCGTTCTTTTTATAGTCATTTTTCAATTTCGGATTTTTT
This sequence comes from Synergus umbraculus, assembly GCA_900474325.1. Lineage (NCBI taxonomy): Eukaryota > Metazoa > Arthropoda > Insecta > Hymenoptera > Cynipidae > Synergus > Synergus umbraculus. The sequence continues at coordinate 2,025 of UCOK01019206.1, forward strand.
TTTTACATTTTCCAATTTCCGGTTATATTGCCACATATTTTATACACTAAACGCACGTTATACGTTTAAGATCTGTAAAAAGATAAACCAAAGATATTAATTAAACAAAAATTGTGTTTATAAAGTGAATAAATCTTTAAATAAACTATCTTGTTAAATTTTTAATCTGAAATTTCCTAAAGTATAACCATTCGTCCTGTATTATCATAAGAGTGAAAGAGAGCAAAGTGAATTTATCTCTTCTATCTCTGCTTCTTTCATTCCTACAATTACAAAAATTTGTTATTTTTTAAATTACCTCCCCCCCACCCTTAATCAGTCAACATCCTGTTTTTGAATACATATGTATTTCAAATATGCTGGTCACTTTAAAATTTCCTATTATTTTTGATTACGTATTCACGAAAACGCGAAAACCTTGGATCGATTCAAATTTTCTGATCGGTTTCTTTTTCTTGGGTAAAAAGTTATTATGAACTATTCAAGCCTTCGGACCACTAGAATTTGTGGCGAAGCAAATTGTGCTCCTGAAATTAAATTTTTCTTCTCTTTTCTTGCGCATAGCGGCATTGAACTCGATTCAGGATGATTCACAACATTCGAATACAGGTACGCATATTAATAGCTAAAAGCACGGATAGAAAACACGATGTTGCGTAAATCATTTTTACCATTTATGTTAAAAAAAATCTCAGTAGCCACATTAGACGTGAAAAATTTATTTTGTAATATTGTTTGTTCGTATGGAATGTTTGTAATTTATTAGGTGGCGAAAGTTTTTTAAAATATTGGTTTTCAGAAAAATTGTTTAATATATTACAAATTTTAATTTAAAGAATAAGTAAATATTGATATTTTGGCTACATTGAATTTGTTTGAATGACAATTTTTTTTTTCTTTGTAGATATTTTAAAAATTACTTCACCCATTTCGATTATTTTATTTTTGAAGGGAGATTAAAAAAAACATTTTTCAAATATTAAAAAAAAAACATTTTTTAATCTCTGTGTTGAGATATTTGAGTCTTTTTTCCAGATTCTGATATAGATTTAAAATACCTTGAAATTTCTAAAAATCTTTTGAAAATTCTAAAAAATTTCTTGGTGCCTAAAATTCCACGAAAATGTTTAAAATTTCTAAAAAAATTTCTTATGGTCCCTAGTTACACCACAACCTTTAAGGCCATGTAAGACTTACCCGATCCCTACCTTATCGACATTTTTTTGTCTGCAACGCTACGTCTACATTTATTGAGATATCAAATTGAAAATTTATAAAATTAAAGAAAATATGCTTAAAATATGTTTATCTAGTCTTAAATTTTTGTAAAAATAAAAAAATAATTGTTCAAAAAATTTTTTTTTACAAATGTCAATATTTAAGACAAGATAAACGTATCTTAGTGCTTTAGCTTCAATTTCAGAAATTTTCAATTTGATATCTCAAATAAATGTAGACGTAGCGTTGCAGACAAAAAAATGTCGGTAAGGTAGGGATCGGATAAATCTTACATGGCCTTAAAAGAATTGGAAAAAATGTTCAAATAAAAACTGAAAAAGTAAAAACAAAGAAGATCCTTTAAAATGCATTAAACAAATCTTTTGATATTAATGATTCTACAATAGTACATTTCGATACTAGTCGAAACTTCTTAAACTCTAGGACAATCTTTAAAATTAAAAAGAAATTATGAACTGTCTTATGTTTTAAGGCCTTGTAAGACTTGCCCGATCCCTGCCTTACCGACATTTTTTTCTCTGCACCGCTACGTCTACAATTATTGAGATATCAAATTGAACATTTTTTAAAATTGAAGCTAAACAGGGGCGTAGCGAGAGGGGGGTGTCAGGGGTGTGACCAAGGGCGGATTAAAGATTTACGGGGCCCGGGGCTATAATGACTAAGAGACCCCCTTAAGGTCATGTTTTACGGCGACGTTATGATATTTTTTTTATTGGAGGTCGCGGGGCCTCTTGGATATGGGGACCCGGGGCGATAGCTGCAGCTAGTCCCCCCCCCTTTATCCGCCCTTGGGTGCGATACCCCCCCCCCTAGCATCTTGCCGAGTAGGCATTTTCGGGTAATTCGATTATAATGTATATTCTTATTTTTCTTATTGTCATTTTCTTGTAAAATAACTCCAAGTCTAAACGATTTATACATGTATATACTTCTACAATGCATATACACAATAAATCTTCACAATCGGCAAATCCCACTTATTCAGTCTGCACTTATGACAATCTCAGTCCCCCCCCCCCCAGCTCAACACGCTCGCTAGGGCCCTGAAGCTAAAGCATTAAGACTGTTGCAGCATTTGGCGAAAAAATGTAAACAAACACAGAAAAATAGCAAAATCTGTGGAATGCCTTAAAATCCACCATTGTAGTGTCCACATCTTAGCAATACGCGGTGTTTGAGGCCGCAAAAATAACGTGTTCGAAGTGTCGCTTTTTTTATCGATAGTTTTTCGATTGTACGACAGGGGCTATCTGCTTATTTTCTGCAAAAACAAATTTTTCAGCTGTTTCACAGCGACCTCAATTGACGATTACTACAAAGTATGGTCGGTAAGGCCGGTCACATACACTTTCGCATCATTATGTATATGACCGGCCTTACCGACCATACTTCGAGTGCAGTTTGTAATAATCGTCAATTGAGGACGCTGCGAAACAGCTGACAGGTCTAGTAACTAGTCAAGTAACTAGTACAGGTCTAGTACGCGATTTATCAAACTTATTTTTCTATACGATTTTCGTAAGTGCTCGAGTTTTGCAGTGCATAGCGAAATTGGCAAAATTTTTTTGAGTGAGTGAAGCACCCTTGAAGTGAAGTTTTGTGCCTTTTTTGCTTGGACAGGGACTTGGAAAAATGTAAGTACTGCTCATCCGCACCCCTCAACCCGCGTCTCAACACTTGTAAAAATTCCCGTTTTAGCTAAACAAATTTGTTTTTACAGAAAATAAGTAGATAGCCCCTCTCGTACAATCGAAAAGCTATCGATAAAAAAAACGACACTCCGAACACATTATTTTTGCGGCCTCAAACACCGCGTATTGCTAAGATGTGGACAAAATTGCGGATTTGAGTGAGTCTACATTAATTTTTAGTGGTTTGACAATGCTCCAACACCGTTAAGGTACGTCTCACTGGTCCTAGATATTGACATTTACAAAAAAATTTTTTTTTATTTTTACAAAAATTTAAGATCAGATAAACATACTTAGCATATTTTCTTTAATTTTAGAAATTTGCAATTTGATATTTCAATAAATGTGAACTTAGCGGTATAGAGAAAAAAATCTTGGTAAGGTTGGGATTGGAAAAGTCTTACATGACCTTAAAATTTCATGAAATTCCCTTATGGGTCTTTTTTTAAAAAAAACTCTCTTCGAAAATCAAATACTCATAATTTCGTAGAAATTTTTGTTCACAAATCAGAAAAATAACGTGTCGCTTTATTTCTTCTAAAGAAGAGCATATTTCTATCTGATTTAAATTGGATTCGTTCACATATAATTTTAGCTGCTTCGCGGGTATGAATTTTCTGATTTTTCTTCTGTGGTGGACACAAAATTTATTAACTCGATAAGGGCTTTTACAATAGAATTACTATTGCACTTTATTTTATAAAATAGATAGTGGAACGAGATGCCTCGAGAGTGTCTCTTGTTCTTTTATGTGAAATAAAGAGGATATGCTTTTGTCTTCCAAAAAGTTACATTTTCTATTCTCGAGTTACATACTATTCTAGAATTGAAACTCTAGAAGATTAACCTACTCTTCTCGGCTTTATTTTCGAGGTACTTAAAGTTCTACATTTTCACAAAGTTCTATTACCATTTTTTTTAAATTAAGTCCTTTATTTTGTAAGCAAAACATTTAAAGTTAGAATCTAAGACCTTTTTTTTAGAAATTTTAGAGTTCTTAAAATTTCACGAAATTCTTTTAAATTAATTCCTATAAGTCTATAATACAATAAATTACGTAAAAAGTCTTTTAATATTTAAAAGATTCCCCTAAATTTGAAACAGTAAAAATACCACTGTTTGAAACAGTGCATTTTGTGATAACTGGTAAAACTGTAAAGTTTATTGTTTTTTTCAGAGGAGTTTACTGGGAGTTAGTAAAAAAAAGTATTAAAGTGAACAGTTTTTCGAAAAATAACTGTTAATTTAGGAATTCGTACTGGAGAAATAGTAAAGATATGTTGAGCAAGGAAAAAAGCATGAACTTGGCCGACTCTACTTGAGACTAGTGTTGGGTAGTAACTTGTTACAAGTAACTAAGTTACTTTTTTAAAAAAGTAACTGTAACGTAACTTAGTTAAGATTTTTGCAGTAACTTGTAACTTAATTTGAGTTACTTTGAAGTTACTTTGTGTTTTTTTATATCTCTTTTTATGGTCAAATTTACACTTTTTTTCTAAAAAAAAAAAAAGAAAGAAATTAAAGATTCGAATTTGAAAATCGTTCGGACGATAAAGGGATATATAAAGAAGGTCCACGCCAAATTTCAAGTTAATCGGTTCATTAGAACTTGAGAAATCATGTCAAACGTGTTGGAAAAAGTAGTTTCGATAAAAACGTGTTTAAAGATTTGAGCAAAGTTGCAGACAATTTTCACTCACATTTCGTTAATCGGCGATTCCTGCTCCATACATTAGAAACAATGTATGGAGCAACTCCAAGCAAGCTCATACAATGTATAAAACAATGTATGAAACAACTGCAAACAAGCTCATACGCGGCAGGTCCGGCTCCCTCGCTATGTCACGAAAATGGCTATAACTCTGTCAATAATCGAAATTATAAAAAATCCTTCGGAGGATATATTCTTGGAAGCCTAATCTTTGAAAATATGCAACAACAAAATAATCGATTTTTTCAAAATTCTAGACTAGAATACCCCCTTAATATTAGTTCACCATATGAAAACAAATTTCTAGAATCACGAAAATATATTATTTTCTCAGTAAAATTACTCGAAGCAATTAAATATATATTAAAAACAAATAAATATGTAATTATTTCCATTCAATTATTTACTTGTATGTAATATAAATAATTTATTAGATCCAATAAATTTTATCTTAAGATGAGTAAATGAAAGTATAAATTACTCCTTCTTGAATTAAGTATTAAGTATCTGCTGTCCCAGAGGGCGGAGACCCGTGTTCGATTCCCGCTAAGTCGATTTTTCTGTTTCAGCTTATAATTTAATAATACACTCATCTCCCGATCGACGGCACCGCTCGGGGGTCGAGTTCCCTCGATCGGATGGGATTGAAATAGCTCGAGCTATTCAGTGTTGGCTGTCGAGGGACGCTCGGGGGGGGGGGGGGGGACGTAGAATCAGCCAAGCGTGAAAAGTGCCCTCGATCGGGAGATGAGTATATCCTATTTTTTCAATATATATTTTTATATATATATATGAGGAATCATTTCTAATATTGTATATTCTAATTTTAATTAAATATAAAATAATGTTTAATGTTATAGATTATGTATATGTATATTCGGTTTCGAGACCGAAATATGTGTGTATGTACGGCTTGTGTGAAAACACAATTTTTTTTGTAACTGTAGCATATAAATTCTTGATTCAAGTAATTCGTATTTATTTATATTAAAATTATAAAATGTATGAATAAAAAAATTATTTGATTGGCAGAATAAATCTATTGGAACTACAGTAAAAAAAGTACTTGTTTATCCAGTTGAATTTGTCTTACTGATAAAACAGTAATATTTTATTGGCGCATACAGTTACTTTTTACTGGATTCACAGCAGTTCACAGTGGAAGCCTAGAGACTGTTTCAAATTTAGGGAGTTCCTAAAAATCTTTAACTGCACTTAGAAATTCCAAAGCATGTAAAGTACAGATTGAAATACGAAGAAGCAGAGGGGTAAGATCACTATAAGTATATGGTCTTCGTGGCGTCGCTGGTTTAAGCATTATAATTGTATTGCACTTGAGGAGCGAGACAGGCCAAAGAAAATAAAAGAGGAAGACTGAGAGAAAAATAAATAATGATCGAAAGGAGTGAGGGTGGAGGGGAGCAGATGAAGGAGGAGGGGAAGGGGGAGGAAGGAAAAAAAAGAGTTGGATAAATATCTAGGTGCGCACTTCTGTTAGAGCTTGAGAAGCCTCAACTTGCATATATCTATACCCTCCCACACTATCAGACTCAAATGCAAAGCGATTAAATTTTGCAATTGTGTGAGAACGCATTTTACATACAGCAAGACAGCTAAGAGTACTGAGTGCCCAAGAGGCTTTAGTGTAGCTTCTGGATTCGACATGTGAACTTCGAGTCGACTCAATTCCGTTATTCGTGATCGACAAATTCCAATCACTTATCACTGAATCAATTTCGCATCGGGAATTAATCAGAAATTGAAAAAAAAATTTTTTATTTTTTTTTATTTTTTAGTTTTATTGATTTTATTGCAGAGTGATAAAAAATGCGAGAGGGTTGAAAAAGTGATTTCTGTATTTGAGAAAGTGGGGGGTTTTAAGTTTTTTCCATTTTTTAAAATCTTGATATTATTTTTAAAAATCGAGTAGTGAATGTCGAATTCTGAAATGAATCCTTTTTTTTTTAATTTCTAAGATTTTATTTTTAAAAAATATGGGTACGAATTTGGGAGAGGGGTTAAAATCGTCGAGGGTCCGAACAAAAGAATCCCTTCGTCAGAAGACTGGAATTTGGTGAATCTTGACATTTGCAAAAATCTATTTCAGTCGCTGCTTTCGACACACAACCATCGAGAGTGACGTTCTTCGTACGATTAAAGTGAAATTTCGGAAAAAAAAGTTCTAAATCATAATTAAGAATGGAAACATCGGCCGTGATCCTCATTTCTCAAAATCCACGTAAGGGATCTTTTTGTCGTTCTAAAAATTAATTTTGAATTTGAAAAACGACTCTGTGGGAATGAGAATTTTGTTTTGTAAAATTAAAGTTGAAGCTAGGAAGGGGGAATTTAAAGGGCTTCAAATTTAAAGTTACTTTTATTTAAAAAAAAAACACTAAGTTGAAATCTTTAAGTTTAATTAAACCTCAAATATTCTTTAGTTTTTTTTTTTTTTGAAAACTTAATTCAGAAAATGATGAGGAAGTTTTTGTGGATCTTTCCTAAAAAATTTTCGGTTACAAAAGTTATTCCTTATGGAAAAAATATTAAATAATTAAGAAACTATCTGCTCGAGGATCTTTTTTCACCAATTGGTATTTTTAATACTGGGCAGGGTAACCAGATGGGTCGGATCGAAGATCGCAACACTCTAAAATTTTCCATATACTACTCCCCTCCCCTCCGCCTCCTACACTGTAAAAAAAACTTCAATTACTTTAGTTGAAGTTTTATACAATTACCGTAGCTGAATGAATATTCAATCAAACGTAGTTGAATTTTCAATATATTTCTAACAGTGTATATAAAAAGCTCACCAAACATTTTTTTCATGTTTTTTTTATTTTTTTATTTTATTATAAATATTTGAAAACATTTTAAATAATCTTTTTTTTGCACTCGGTATACAATATTTATTTATATTTATCAGAACCGCTGATTTTTCGCACTAAAGACAAGTTATTGTCGGTAAAAAAGATTTTATAAAATTGTAGAAATTTTATAGTTTTATGTGAATTTTACGAAAACCGAGACATTTCAGGTGAAAACCGGGACGCCCCAAAAGTTGTCGAAAACTGGAACATGTCCCGGTAAAGTGGGACGTCTGGTCACCCTAATATTGCGAGACGTAAATTTTTTTACCATCTTGTCTAGGAACAACCAGCGGATTAAGGATAATTAATGAAATTTGTGTCATTGGGATTTTTAGAACTCGAGCAGAACAATTTTCTTTATTTTCTCATGTTATTTTGTTGCAATTTTTTTTGTTTTTAATTTTTTGAAATCTTTTGATATCCTGAAATTCCTCAAAATCTCTTAAAAATTTTTTTAATTGAACGAAAACCTGGAAAAATTCTTAAGAAAATTTTTCATTTCTCAAAATTTATTTTAAAATCTAGTAATATCTTAAAATTTCACGCAGTCCTTTGAAATTGTTAGATTTCTACGTCAAAATATTCTCGAGTTGAAATTTTGGAAAACATTAATCTTTAGTAGGTGCAAATCAGTTTCTCAATTAGGAGGCAGGTTAGCTTTGTTGACAAATAGCTTGGAATTAGTTTTCAGCCAACTGAGTTTGACTGTCGCGGCTTCTGTAATCCCGATACGGGGAAGTGAAATTACTATTGGCTTTTAAATCTGTACTTCTCTTCCATGGATTTCACTTCTAATTCGAAGCAAAAACGAAAAAAGAACAATTCCTTGAAATTTGCAAAATATTTTAGAAAAACATTGAAAAATATAAAAAATTTTCAACCCTCGTAAAATACGATAAAACGCCTTAAAATTAAAAAAAAATCTTTTTGAATCCCAGGAAAATTACAACCCTTTGAAATTTTTTAAAAATTTCAGAATTACCTTCAAAATTTATGGGGAAAACTTTTAAAATTCGACAAAATCATTTAAAATTCATAAATATTCCTTAAAATTATTTTTTAATCCCGCGAAAATATTTAAAATAGCTTTAAAAAATTTTCAAATCTCAAAATTGGTTTAAAATATCTTTTGATCTCTTTCAAATTCCGGTCAGAAATCTGACTTAAAATCAAAAAATAAATATCGAATTTAGGTTGAACCTTTATTAATTTCTAAGATAGAATAATCTCATTTTATGGAGAAAACAGTTTACTAATGTTACTTCTTTTCCTCCTCCTTCCTTGCTTTTTATCCTTATCTTCTTTCCTCCTTTTCCCGTTTTTCTGATTTTGATTTCCGGTTCGCCTACGGATGCTGGATGACCACTGAACGATGGAACGTCATTTTACCAACTTGACGACAATTCTGATAACCATCAATGTCATAATAATCATCGTGGTCGCCACGGCAGCGGTGAGTACTCGACTTTTATAACTGATAACAGATAACGCTTATTTTTAGTCGTACTTTAAATACTCGCCGCGAACAGACGTATTTTACTCTACAAAAAATATTATTTAAAGAAAAAGTTCCTGAAAAATAGGAAATTAGGAAATTCGTGATCAAAACTCAATTTGTGAATCCCAAATGTAAGTGAGAGTTATTCGCAATTTCAAAAATTTATTCAGTTCCCAAAAAATTGTAAATAATTTTTAGAAATATTTATTTCTTCACGAAAAAGGTTTGAATAATTTTTTTTGTATAATTTTGTTTTTTAATATTCTTTTCGAAAAGTTAGTTAAATCCTTATCTCCGGGCGGTGAAAATGTATTAGATTTATTCAGGGTGTTAATGTAATCGTGAAAAAACCGGAAAATGACCGGGAATATAATTAAAAAACCGAAAGTTTACTTCTGATTACAAATAATCGTCACTCTATAGTCTTGCGATCAATGAATGTTAAGACATTTTGATTGATTTTACGAATTGAATGAAATTTTGAATTTTGAACACGTTTTAAATAAAAATTTTTAACATTTAAAGAAATTAAATTTTTTATTTTCAGGAATTTGAAAGTTTAGGTAAATATTTTATATTTTCGGGAATTTAAATTTGCTGGAATTATTTTTTCGGTCTTGAATTTCTGCTATTGTAAATAAATAAAAATAAAATAATTTTGGCAACAACTTTTAGTTAACCTGGGAAATTGAAATACTTGACCGGGAAAAACTGGGAAATAAACAGGAGTTTCTAATTTTGTAATTTAGATATTAATATATAATAGATTATTAAATCTGATTATCAAATAGAGTGAATTTTTTTAGTTGATTGAGAAAATTCCTGGTTTATGAAGTCATCAATTAAATTTACTGAATGAGTCAATCTCGGCAGGATTTTATTCGCAGTATTCGTTCAAATATGTTCCACGTGGAACAACGCATCGATTTAGTTTGCTCTTCATGCAAATTGCTACCCCCTTTCATCAAATTTATTCCTCGCATTTCTCATCCCAGAACGCCACACCATTCTAAAATATGACCTTCTTCTTTTTATTGGTTTCGCCAATAAAACAAGGAAAGATCTAAAATGTAATAATATTCAAGAACATTTTATTACTTGAGGGATTTTAGACAGACTATTATCAGAATTTAAGACTTTCAAACTTTGGAAACTTTGATTTATTTAATCCGTTGTGGTCACACGTTCGAATAATAAAGCGTTGGTCATAAGGGGTCAGGTGGACCCCACGTGGTAAAATCGTTGCCATTCTCCTTCTATTTAATATATCAACTTTAAATTTCTACCGAACTTAGTTTAAGATCTCTTCTTTAAGGCCGTGTAAGACTTATCCGATCCCTACCTTACCGACATTTTTTTCTCTGCAACGCTACGTCCCCGAGTGACCACTTAAATGACTGAAAATCTGTTTGAATACTTAAAAATCACTAAGTTAAAAATAAAAAAAAAGAATAAATAAATAAAAAACAAATTTAAAAAACCAACAAATAAAGAGAGAATGTGTTTAGGACAATAATTAAGTAAAATAAAGAGATAAAATCCTGAGGTTATTAGCTCTTGGTTAAAGTCTGAACTTTTGAAATAATATTTTTCTGTGAGAAGACGAGTCTTTCTGCTTGCAAATTAATTTTCTTGTTCTTGTTTCTGTTCTATTTCTGAAGAAAGCGAATAATAATTCACATTAGTTGGTCGGCACTGGAGAAAACAATATAAATTAATAACTAAGTAAGTGTTTGTCGTTCATTCGGTGTTAAATCTTGAGCAACGCTCCCTTGGTCAATTAGTGAAGAGAGCTTTTGCTCTGCTCGTGCAGAATTGTCTAATTAATAAACGTCGCTCCGAATCGATCTCAACGTTAATTAAACCGTCGGCGTCAAGCCAAAAGCACCGAGAAAAGCACAAATTTCACAATTTTCCCTTTTTCAAGACAATTTACGCTAAATTAGCCGTACCTGAAAACGTCAACTGTCGAAAAAAAAATGTCTCCCAAAACGAGTTTATTTTTTATAGTCTTTTCATGAACCTTTTATTCAAATTAATTTATGTTCTTTATGCATATAAGTAATCCAATTAAATAAATTAACTTTGTTCTAATTTAGCTCATTTTATCTTCATAAAATACTATTTTTTATTTATATTCATCTTGTATTTTCCAGAATATTCTCTTTTTTATTGAATTTATTGTTTCAATATTTATTTATGCTCTCTCACTTTTTAAATTAAAATAAAAGCATTATGGTACGTTTATCTGGTCCTAAATAAAAAACTTACAAAAAAAAAGCATTTAAATAAAAGTATTTTGAATTTTTTTTTTGTATTAATAAAAATTTAGAATCAGATAAATCCCGTGCAGAAATTTTACCATGGGCCCGATCTGGCCAAATCGGGCCCAGATCGGGGAACCTGGTCTGGGCCAGACCGCTGATGAAACACACGGCCCGACCGGGGCCTAACTCAAAAGCCCGATCGGTGCCTGGTCCGTGCCCAACCCGAGGCCAGACCTGTGCCCTATTAATGTCACATATCATTTTAATATTTAGTAAAAAATGCAAATACTAAGAAATTTAAATATCAATTTATTTGAACGTTTTTTTATGAACATTAGAAATATAAACATTGAGATAAAAAAACTTTTCTGTTATTAAATATTTTAATTTCTTTTCAATTATAAAAACATATTATCATTTTGAGGTTAATTTTCGATGCACCATAAATATTATAAACACTGCATGATTAACATACCTTCATTTACATTTCGTAGGTCGGGTGAAATCGCACGGTGTTTCCGAACTCTTAGTGTGCTCTTTTTAAGCATTGTCTTCTGTCAACTATTTTCAATTTAAATTATAATATAACCTTCATCAGCATTGTCACAATGAAAATTGACTCAGAAAGTGTTTACAAAATTGAGAAATTGTATTTTCCAAAATAATGCTGCGGTGGCGCCTCGAGCGTTGCAATGAGTAACTCGAGCCCGGTCTGGCACGGCTCTGGGCCACGCAATTATCCCCGACCCGGGCCAGATCGGTAATCTGTCACAAATAGAGCAATTTCTGCACGGGATGTAGCTTTAGTGCATTTACTTCAATTTTACATATTGTCAACTGGGAAGATAGAAATATACACGGAGAAAAATGGAAGTTACCGCTTTAGTAACCTTTACACAAATTCAGTAAACAAAACTTTTATTATAAGACAGAGTCCAAAAATACAGTAATCATTCCTAAACAGTTTAGGAATGAAAAGTTTTGTTTACTGAATTTGTGTAAAGGTTACTAAAGCGCTAACTTCCATTTTTCTCCGTGTAGGTAGAAATGGCGTTGGAAGAGAAAAATGCGGGTTAAGTAAACGGGACCGTATAACATTACATAGCTTTAATTTTTATTTTTGAAATTTTTTACTGATTTTAAAGTGGAATGTCTTTTTTTAAACGATAAAACTGGAGGAAATTGCGAAGCTTTTGATGAGACGAATATTTATTGATGAAATACAATCAGTTTATGTATCTTTCGCGAAATATATCAGTAATTGGTATGCCTCTTAGATAGTAGGAAGTACGCCGCAGAATGCTTTGAGTGCCAGTGTAACCTTAATTGGACTTACAGAGAAAACTATGAATGACCGAGTGTACTGTTATCTTTGTTAACACGGTGTGCATTCGAAAATTAAATTTTTTTCTATTGTGGTCAGTGTGAAAACACCGTTTCATTTTCGTGAATAGAGTATTCATTGATGTAACCGACAATAATAATTATAAAACTGATAAAAACGTGAGTAAAGAGGTTATAATCAGAGTAACCTCTTTAACAATAATTAACTCTAAGTTCATTGTTCATACACGGAGAAAAATGGATAGTCAAACTTGGAGTGTCAAAATTTAAATAGTCAGGTTGACCATCTAGAAAGTACCAACTACTGTCCATAATTTTTTTCTAATAGTCAGACTGATCATAATTTTATAGTCTGTTTGAATTTTTCAGTGTCAGGTTTACACTCTGAGATACTAAGAATCTGCGCGCCGCTACATGGGTCACAACTTAGCCCGGCACTGAGAGTTTCTCACAAGCGGTGAGAATTTGTTTGGTTCATATATAAGGACCATTTCGACATGAGATTGAAGTTTGCATCGTTTACGATAAACGAAAATGAAAAAAAAAATTTTTTGATGGGGTCAAAATTTTATTGTTGATAACAAGTCTTTACAACTCTAAAACACCCCACAAAAAGTTTCATCCCCCTAGCACAAAAGGACCGCCCCCTACATCAACCCTTAGAACTTAAATATTCCTCAAAACTTCGACCGATATACTCAGTGTCTCAGCGTGCGATATTCTGCGTTAGGGAATTGCGTTGTATGTAATATAGTGTTAATTTAGGTTATAGGATTATGTTTGTATGCGGTAGATAAGTTAGAGATACGTTCTCGTCTGTGTCTGTCTGCTTGACAGTAAGTTTTTTTTATTTTGCTTTAGAAAATAACCTCTCGAGTTTTACACTCCAGGATAGTAAAACTTATACTTACTTAGGTTTGACTATCTAGAGTGCTGTCCTATAGTTGAAACTCCAGTATAGTCAGTTTTGCACTCCAGATAGTCAACCTGACTGTCCATGTTTCTCCGTATATGTTTTGAAACATATGTTTTAACTTCGTAAATAATTTGGAAAATTAAAGAAAAGGTGTGTTGAAAATTTTCTTCCCTTAAGGCCATGTAAGACTTACCCCATCCCTACTTTACCAACATTTTTTTTCTCTGCAACGGTACTAAATAATTCTAAATTCTAAAAATACTAAATAATTCTAAGAAAGATACTAAATCCCTTATAAATGTAGTATCTACATTTACATATTAAGGGCATGCTCTGTCCCGTGGTTTGTGAACATTTTTTTTTCGAAGTCACCACGGCCAAACGAAATGATATATCGCTTTCAAACTTTGGGATATGGGAAATGAGACACTAAATTGCGTTTTAAAATTCAATCTGAGTAGTAATTTTGAAAAAAGATAAGTCGGTAAGGTAGAGATCGGATTTTTTTTCAAAATTACTACTCAAATTAAATTTTAACACGCAATTTAGTGTCTCATTTCCCATGTCCCAAAGTTTGAAAGCAATATATCATTTTATTTGGCAGTGGTGACTTCGAAAAAAAAATTTTCACAAACCACGGGTAAATTAATTGTCAAAAAAATGTGTAAAAAATAAAATTTTGTACAATTAATATCAAATTCGTTATCAGGAACCCTAAAAACCCAGAAAACCATATGTAACAACATATTTGGTGTGAAAAAAAGATATTTATTAATAATTTGCATAATTGTTTAAATAATTAAAATTATCTCTATACGTTTTCAAAATATTTTTTCCCGTAGATCACGATTCTGCAATCATTTTTCAAAAATCATCATTTTTTGCAATAATTTGTTTAAGCATATTGTTTAAGCAAATTAATTTTGCAAAAACAATAGCAAATTCGTAATCAGCGACCCAAAAAACCATAGTACCTATATAGAACTTGCACTTTCGATATAAAATGCGTGTTTTAATCGATACTAAAAAAAAAAGTTATGAAAAATCCTGGTTTTTTTACTTTATTTTGCAAAAATCTTGTAAAAAACGTAATTTTTTGAAATTTTCATAGCACCATCCGAAAGAGCACACTCGAAAATAGTAGGTAAGGTACCTTTTAAATTTTTTGTCCTACGTTTTCATAGTGAAATATCTTGCAGAAACCCAAGTGGAAATTTACAATTGGCGTAGCACCGTTCTAGTACTGGCCAGAGTTAGGCAACATTGGCGTGGTACTGGAAGCCCAATACTGGCGCAAATCTGGCTGAGTGTTGGGATGATAACGCTGTTCAGTACTTATAGCCAGGTTTAGTTCGGTACTGGATTTAAGTACTGGTGCAGTACTGGCCCGATGGCAATTAACAACTGGTACAGTAC